>LHUT01008120.1:0-10236 GCA_001412135.1 Silene latifolia subsp. alba | reverse complement strand
TAAAACTACTAAGAAAATACTTACTACAAATGTACGATGGAAATGAAATTACATAAGCATAAATAAATCTAAGGGTTCAAGTGTGAGGATCATCACACCCAGCAAACAAGTCTGTCTTTTGAATTGGTATGGTCCGCGGACAATTTTCGTGGCACTATTTCATTTTCCAAATCGAATACACATGGCTTCTCAAATCATAATATTTGAATGGGAAGATACACTATTGAAATTGGATTTTGAACAAAATGAGTAAAAAAACTGGATGAAGTGAAAGATAGACTCTCAAATAATTTTCGTCAGGGGCAGAGTCAGGATTTGACCTAAGCGGGGACGAGAAAGTTCAGCGGGGACGGACGAGTAATAGTATAAGAAAAAACTCGAAAAAAACCCAAAATTTTCAAGTAAAATCTTTGAAATTTTCATTCTCCAGCCGAGGCCAGCGCCCCTACTAGCCTTCCCCTAGCTCGGCCAATGATTTTAACAATCTTGTTCATCTTCAGCAATAACCATTCTACAAAGAGGGCTAGGGCCAAGTTTTTTCCGTCTAATTGCAGCGCGTTTACGAACAATTTCCATTTGATTTCTCCTCCTAACTTGCACCATAGCTTCCTCTTCAACAACAAATCTCCTCATTAGTACATTATCAGTCAATGATTTACCTCTAAAAATTCTCCGACCTTCTGTACTATGTCTTGCACTCTGACTCCTCATTTCACGCGTAATAGCGCGTTGTGGAGACGTAAATGAACTCGATCTTGGGTAACTGTAGCTCCTCCTAGGAGGAACATCAACATTGAACACCTCATTGTACGACGAAATAGGAGCACATAGGCATACACTTGTGAAGGATGTTGCTATCCTTTGAGAAGTGCTTTTTCTAAGTTTTTGTTTGCCGTGATTCGAACTCGAGACCTCTGTGGATTCTATGGTTTTCCATAGGGTAGATTTTGCTGTTGTTGGTGATCTGAAGAGTATTTTCCATATTGTTGACATTTCTACTGCTCTTTGATACCAAGGCTTTCTGGAACAAGGTGCACAATTCATTGTAAATAACAAGATATAAATAATTCAAGCATATAGCAAATTTATTTATATTATACTTCCGCTGTTCTATTGAATTGTTTAAGTTTTTAAAAAAAATCTTCATATATTTTGAAAAACGTAATTAATTCAATGGAAACAGAGACAATATATATAATTTAGAAAATTGTAAATAATACTCCGTAACAAGATAGTATATGGACTATGGAGTAACAATTTATGAAATTGCGAATAAAATCGTCTTATTTTCGAGTTTTAATCATTTTCGGTATGAAAACTTCATGGAGACTTAACTTTGTTAACTTTTTTTCAAGAAAGAAATTGAGATTGTTGACGCCAAAGAAAAACGTGAAGTCCATTAGTAAGTAACTAGTTCAACTTAACATCCATTTGAATCGGTAATTGCGATAATGAAATGTAGGGAAGATAATTCAATCTAAGACGAGTCCTGACACTAAATCATTTCCAGTGTTTGAGACCCGTCTTAGAGTAACTATACAAACTAAAAAGAGTTGGTACAAACCTTGTTTTAGATGTACTTGGTTCCTGCATGAACAGAACACACAGAAGAAAAAAGAGTCTTTGATAGCACAGCAATATCATTTGTTTACCTACATAAAAGCAGAGAAACACACACCAAAAGAATTCAAAGAAAAAGAAGAAATTAAAACTTGTTTATTTATTTAATTATTTCACTTTCACATGATTCTTTCTTTTCTTTATTGTTCTTAGATTTAAAAAAAAAGTATTCAATTCATTCAAATTCTCCAAAAGCTGGACAAACTAAAGTTGTACAGCTCTATACATCCTTTATCTTTTTTCTCCTTTCTTGGGGGAAGAAACCTTACAATATACTACCTTCATTTTACGTTATTCTCGCTGATCGAACACTTTTTCACGGTTCAATCAGCTCTTAAAATAAAGTAAGTCTTCTGTAAAACAATTTTATATAATAGTAAAAACATTGCAAAACCCTATGTCAAAGACATTGCGGAAGTTATTTAAAATATTACGTGTGTAAAACGGTTTTATACCAGAATTATCAATAAGTAGACTATATAACCAGTTGTACTGGTTGTATAGATCAGAACCTGAGCTTTATAATAAATTACGAGCTTTATTTGAAAGAATTCGAGCTCCATAATAAAAATATTGAACTTACAAAATTATGATGAAACTCAAAAATAATATACGTAAGCTCAATTAGATTTTAATTTTTGACATCAAAAAATTAAATTTAAAATAAAAAATTATAAAAGCTCGAAAAAAAATGTACATAAGCTAAGTTAGATTTGTTATGGTTGTAGTATTTATGCAGAATTATTGCTTAAAATATATGAGCGGAAGTAAAGGTAAATAATTTTTCGCGACAAACTGATATCATAAAGTAACTTATAACATTAGATTATCAGAACAAAAACATGAAATAATAATTTGGAGAGTTGTGGATTACATTATGAATATACTTTGGTGAAGGGTGGAAAGTATAGAAACCGTACCTTGCAAAATAGTTAATGATGATGGCCTCGAACACTTTTTTGCGAGTTTTTGTTGGCCACATGTAATCATCATCATATGTTGTTAAGATGAGAAGTAATAAAATAGTACAATCTTTCTCAAACAATTAGTGCACGTCGTTGATCGATTGAAATCAATGACTTTGTCATAAGTTTTGCGTTGGGACGTAACAGTCTTTGAAATGGTGTTTACTTGCTTAATTGGTAGAGACGGCCACATTATCATATGTCAACACCGACAGAGGCGGATTCAGAATCGATAGAGTGTGAGGTTAATTTACTACTCCCTCCGTCCCGCTTTGTCCTTTTGTTTTAGCACAAAGACAGGAAAGAAGAAGTGACCAATTACTAAATGACAAGTTGAACAAATT
The DNA here is from genome assembly GCA_001412135.1 of Silene latifolia subsp. alba. Taxonomy (NCBI): domain Eukaryota; kingdom Viridiplantae; phylum Streptophyta; class Magnoliopsida; order Caryophyllales; family Caryophyllaceae; genus Silene; species Silene latifolia. Next base: position 7,307 of record LHUT01008120.1, on the reverse strand, counting down.
AAGTGTGAATGATCCGAATTATTCATCAAGTTCTTTCTTAAAATAGAAAGGACAACAACTCACTGAGATACCCTAATATGAAAAGGGACAATAAATGACCGGGACAGAGGGAGTATATTATTGCTATATTTCTTTCTAATATGGAGTTTATAAGACGTAAAATTTTCAAGTAATATAAATTTAACAATAAAAAACGTCAATGGTTCAGAAAGTTGTTTGGTCTTGAGACCCCACTACCATAAAGGCGGAACAACGCTGATCACCGGGACTTGACACTGTTAACAATACCCAAAACTTTAAGTTTGTGCACATGATTTGTGTCTATATGACCAAAACCTCAACGCGGTAATAAGTAGTACTCGATACTTTGGCAATGGGTCAGATTGGATCGAGTTTTACAAGATTTAAACCCGATTCACTTATTGGATCACAGATCAATAACCATTCCCAATCCATATCCAAGATTTTAAAATCCATCCCCGATCCACCATATAATCCAAAACCCAATCCGACACTTGATTTAATTATATGAAAAATTAATCTTACATAACAAAATTGAAATTTCAAGTTCAATAAAACCTAAATTTTCAAAAATATACAATTGGATCAGGTTCAAGTATAAATGGATTGGGTTTCCCAATAGTGGATTTGGATATGGGTTTTTAAATAGTGGATTGGAGATGGGTTTTTAAAGGGTGGATTTGAATCGAAATTTTCATTCGGTTTGATTCGGGTTTGGTTCAGTATGCGTCATAATTGTCATCCCTAGGTACTTGTTTACGAACGTGCTCTGCAAACTTGGGTTTTAAAATCAAATAAAAAACAATAGATATTAAAGGGGTAACAATGTTGTTAAAAGTAAAAACTCCACTCTAAAGTTTATGTGAAGTACAAATAAACGAAATAAAAAAGACTCAGAAAAAATTTAATTGATTGCATTATATTTTCTACCAAAAAAGTGTATGACGACGAGGTTTAAGAATGTAGTTTGCAAATTTAACCGGTAAAATCATCCTCGGAACATCAAAAACAAGGTAGAAAACCCCTTTTGTATTACACAACTGCATGTAGAACTGCGATGTGCTTTTTCAGAAGTTCGCGGTAAATCATGACAGATCAGTCTTGATTTGGTACACGCTGGCGCAGGGCAAATCATCAACTTCCTGATTGTTTTTAGAAACCTTCTAAGCAATGATAGAGGCAGTAAGTGCAGAAGCGTCTCCAAGAGTCTTCTTTGCACGCCAATATACAGCACTAGAGGTTTCTGATGTACCCGTCTGCATAATCAACATTAAATCATACACATAATTAGAACCTGATGTGGCCATTCAATCATTACAATTGTATAAGATCTGGTTGCGAAATCATATTGCAACCGAATTGTCAAGGTTTTGAGGTTTGCCATGACCCATTTTGAGATAAAATCCAATACATTTGTAGCGCAATAACTAGGATCACGCCGCAATGACTGATTCCAATATCAAGTCTAAATCCAAGATTTAATACCATGATCAAAACCCACCTCTAATTTCCAAAACAAAATAGGTCTGCTACTTGATTAAGGTGTATTTTGTTAAAAACAAAAAGGAGAAAATGAAAATAAAAATATAATTAAGAACCTACTTTCATCTCCATCGAATAGTAATCTCGCCATAAGCTGATGTCCTGGCTATATGTTGTAAGAGCGTATTCAAACAACTTCCTCGCATTAGCAACACTTTCTTTGTCACCAACTGACATCTCCAGCTCTAGGCAGTGTTTATATAAACCCAATCCTGGGTGAGGCAACGTAATAAGGCTGTAGAGGATAAGTAAGAAAGAAAAGGTTAGCTGACTCTTTTGCTCACCCATGACTCTATGAATGTCGGTCCGGACTACACACACCTAGAGTCCTTCATATGCAAATTAAGTGAACAGACACCTTGGTACATGAGACTCCTAATTTATTTCTCATTAATTTTATCATCTGTTATTCATTTCCATTTTTCATGGAGCCTAAGACTTGCTATCTTTTTGCAGTAGATTATGAGGAATAAAGCAAAATGATTCACTAAACTCCATCCGCTTCTTTTCATTTTGAAGTAGTCATTGAATGCAATCATCTATGCAATTTTCATTATAGGCCATCCACAAATTTGTTATCACCCGGTAAGTGTTACATACATCAACCCAACACTACTACAACACACTTAAGAGTTGAGACCTGGCCAGTTGTAGGTCAAAATGACAATATGACCATATCTCAAGCATTGCAATGTTATAACAGGAATCCTCAAATACCTACCTATGTCAGATACTCCACTTTAGAAGTTTGAGAAACACAAGTGGGCAAAAAAGATAGTACTTTACTTCCTCAAGGGTTTTCTATAGCGGGGGTAAGGGGCTAGATGTAGACCATCTAAGTGTTCAAAAAAAAAACATAGAAATTGTTCTCGGGTAACCCATGAAATTGCGTCGATAATTGCGTCCCATTTCTAGTCACAAGCAGCTCATTTGTAAGCCGTGTGAAATCCCACTTATAATGAAATGGGTCTAGGATTCTAGGCGTACCATAAGGAGAGAACTCACTTCATAAGCTCGAAGTAGGTTACTTGAACGTCATTTTTCAATGTAGGAAGACTAACACATAGATCCACATAATACGGGGAATTTAAAAAGCCATAACAAGTTGGTAAATACATACCGCTTATACAACTCTCTTGCTTTATGAACTCCTTCCTTCTGACGAACAAACTTAACCAGAGTTACCGGGAGAGAGAATCCATTATCTGTGCCACCATCTTTTGTAAGCAAAACAATACAAAGATCCAGCAACTTTCCAAAGTACTTCTTGTTATTTGCAAAGAAGTCAAGGGCCTGCACAATTAAATTGATATAATCAGGAACTCTGGAGTCAAACTTCAAATAAATTCAATGATAGTTTATGCTTTGCAGAATGGTAAAAATGGACACTAAAGAAAAGGAAAAACATATTAATAGTACAGTACAAATGACACTGAAATACGCTCAAATTTCTATTATTCATTACTTAAAAACTTCTATAATTATAATATATTTATAAATGGTTACGCAGAGCTAACTACGCAACTTAATACCATTACCGTAAACTCAAACTAATTACCAACCTAACGCTGGTCGAGTGAAGCCGTTCACTCAAAGTCTCAAAGGATGTTAAATGACGAGCACTAACACTTGGATAGTCATTACAGATTACAGGTCCTATGTGTAAGTGATGTAGGTATGTCGAAACCACTGATCAATCAGCAAGTACAGCTATTATCCCAGTACAGAGTAACACAGATAATATGTGCTTATCTCACCCATGCTATTAGGCACATGAAACCAGCGCTACACAATTAGCAAAAGAAAAGTACATTCATTGTAACATACTGTATATTTTAACGCGTGCAAGTCTTACAAACTTTTTAGTTCATGCACTAAAACTCAAAATCATGAGAGAAGCATATGACAATTTAATATCTTTTATCTGAACAGAATTATGTTCTACTTTCATCCGATATCCAAAGAAAACTAAACATCATGAGAGAACATATGACAAACACTCATTGTTTTATGATAAAGCCAACAGACGCGCCAATATTAACATGGCAATTGCCTTTCTTTTGACAAACATATACAAACAAGGCAATTACATACCTTGAGCCACAAGTTCTCATCATCATAGACAGCTATGTTTTTCAGCATTTTTTTGAAGAGGTTGAAAACAGATGAAACAACATCTTTTGAAATAGCTCCAGATTTGGTAGCACACTTCATATGTTCGGTGACCCTGAGAACCCATAACTGTTTGGCATCTGAAAATTTTCCTTCACAGAAATTCTCTGATAACTTCAGTGCTTCGTCAGTTTTATCCATATTAAGATAAAACTTTATGTACAGACAAACCAGATCTTCATTCAGACATCCCAAGGCTTCAGCTTTCCTAAAAACCCTCACAAGATGTGACACATAGGCGTCTGTGTAATCTGATACACCTGAAACCTCAGCATTTTGCTTTTCTTCTCCATTCGGATTTATAATGTCTATCAAAAAAATGATATACTTCTCAAACATAACAGCTGATGGTAAAGTATCAACAGCTTCTTCATATACCTAGACATAAGGAAAAATTTATGAATAGAAGCATATGCAAGCGTAAAGAGTTCATTAGGCAAACTGGGACAAGAATACATAACCCCTTTTTTGGATGGTGAGCTAACTACTGCATAGCCAAGTGTAAATTCGAACTAATAACTAGGCATGGAGATTCTTGTCAGTAAAAGTAGAATACAAGTATACAACTACTAACAAAATGTGTAGTATTACATGTTGAAACTGCTGCGGAATTCCTCAAGGAAAATTATGTTTTAAAATTTTGCAAACAGAAAATTTTCAGTTTTACCAGATTATTAAGGAATCAATTCATCATCATCATTACATTTGAACCTATAAAGAGGATTCTGCTTAATGCGAGGTAAGGTGGTCCAATGCATGTGAGCTACCCCTCACAATACTTGAGAGGTTTCCCCATTCTACTCTTGACAGAAAAGAAGACATTTAGATATCCATAGGTTACTTCATGAAAATGGAAGCGCAAAGGGATTTAAAAGCTTTTTCGATTTAGTTCATGGTGATGAACCAAGGAACCCATGATACAAACAATCCCCCTCTAGATAGAAGGCCAAAAAGAAAACTTTGCACATTTAATGATAGATAAACACAGTTACAGCAAAGCTTTTGAGCAAGTTGCGTGTCCAAGCAAGTTTTACTATGTTAAAGATCCCCAAGTTAACTCTAAAAGGACAATTGACCGAGTCAATTTCTTTCACCTTTTAATGTGCCCCAAATCAACTCTATTAACATTGACCAAGTCAGTGTCTTTCCTTTTTTACGTGATCACATGATTTCCATATAAACCACAAATACATTTTTTTACTAGGAAAACTATATCAAGGGGGTGACACTCAGCTACAAAAAGGCACAAAGGTGAGACATTTACATATGAAAAGACAACATGAGGGTCGAACCTATTATACAAAACGAGAGTTTCAAAATAATGTAGGGGTACAAATACAATCTCCGGCATGAACTGCAATCTCCATCAAAGCCATTAAAGAATGTAAAGTCAATGAAGATAACATCTACATGAAAAGAGAGAACTACTAAAGAAACACATACCTTAATAACTTCATCAGCCTGCAAACGTCCCTCTTCTTTGCTGATATCAAGAGTTGTAAGTGGGTCAGTTAGCTTGCATGTTGCAAGCCAAACCCAATAATCAGGCCCTCCTGAAAAATCTTTCCTCATGTCATCTAGTATCTCAGTTCGCACCCCTTCTAAATGCCCCAAATTTGTAGCTTCCACTATCTCAAGAAACCTTTTTCTCAGACTGAAACTAGATGGAAGAGCGTTGACAGCTTCTCTATACGTCTCTTGCAAAACAGTAACACAGAGTGTATCCCATTTATTATGATCTTTGTTTTGAACATCAACTCCATTTTCATCATCAAGGGACATGAATAATTCTTCATTCTCATCACGCCACTTCTTTTCTTCATTAAGTTTATCATCAACGGCGAGTGTACTATTATTTTCTCCTAGCATAACCTTACGTGTTTTTAACTTATTAAGATGTGTAAGTATTAAACGTACACACTCCACCCAGAGGTCTTCCGAATTCCGGCATGCTCTAAGACCACTTTGCATAAGCGATAATGCACTCTCAAAGTTCAAGTCATGATCATACGCCCAAGCAGCAGCATAGACCCACACTGCAGGTACTTTAGGATGGAACCGCATCACTTCAGCCAAAGCCTTTTTCCAGTTAGCATAAAAATCAAAATTAGAAAAGACAAAGGAATTTGCTGGATCATAAACCGTAACAAATATTTGGAAGGAAACATCAATCCATTGGACAATCATTCCCACAATGCCAGTCAGGTATAAAATCTCCGGTTGGACATCACCGAGCTTACATTTTCACACTAGCAACATACAAAGCTTCTTTCAGGCATAAACCCCAAACACCATCAAACTATAGTTCAGCTGAAACAATGGAATTAAAACAAAGTTCTGACACCGAAATGCAACCATTTTGTATAGAACTTAAAGATTCACAGCGACCCTACTTTACCGATCTAATGAGATAAAAACTATAAAACCACCAATTAGTCTCACTATAGACGGATATATCCGTTTAAAGTGAAAGACGGGTCAAATATGCTGGTGACATTTTTGGGCCCAACCATGCAACTTATTTGTCTTATGCTTAAAGTAGACGGATATCTCCCGTCCATAATGAGAATTTGTGTAAAACCACAACCAAAACCGAGCTTCAATGCTATGACTGAAACTACTACTGCTTAAATATTCAAACTGTAGCTTCCGTTTTCTGAAAAATAATTGAACAAAGCTCAAAACACATCATTCTCAATCGACAATTGCACACACTCAAGTACTCAACCGATAAATGAACATGATTCCAATCATCAAACAAAATTGTGAGCAAGTCTTACTTCCTAAACAACAACAGTAACAACAATAACTCATTCCGCCTCAATCATTTGTTTACCTTTGATTAAAATACTACTCACAGATAATACGAGTATAAAGGTAAACAAATGACTGGGACGAGATGAGTACATTATGTATGAGACAGAAACATGATAGTATACCTTCTTCATTCTACCATTTTTCTTCTCCTTACAATACTCCAAGTACTGAAACCAAAGCTCAACATCGCCTTTAAACCGCATCGTCACCTTTTGATAAAGATCAATAACACGACGAACACCAGCAAGGTCCGAAACCGACGCTTTCTTCCTCTTCTTATCACCATTACCAATCGATTTCTTCCTCAATCTCCTATACCGATCAAACTGCTTCTCATACTCGATGTATTCCAAGAAATCTTCTTTCAATGGACTTGGTCTGTGTATTCTGAACTCGAACTTTCGGCGTGTTTTGACGATTTCTCGGATCTCGCTTCGAGTGAATATGGCGCGTTTTTCTAGGTCTTCGAGTTCTGGAAGCATGCTCTCTAGACGGAGGTGAACTTTGTCCGCCATTGTTGCAGGGTTTCAAGGTTTCGGTGTGAGAAGACGGGGACAGGGTTTTAATCGTTTAGTTTTGGGGGTTAGGGTTTATCGCTGCTAGTACCAGTATATTTTTCCGAGTACTCCGTATCGGTTAGTCTTTTGTTAGACAGCTAGTCTTGCTATAGACGGATATATCCGTTTATAGTTAAAGATGGATCAAATAGTTTAAAAGTGGTGATATTTTTTGCCCCACCACCTCACTTGTTGCTT
>LHUT01008115.1:0-10241 GCA_001412135.1 Silene latifolia subsp. alba | reverse complement strand
AATACACAACACCCGTTTATCACCCGATCCACCCGTTTCATCCATGGATGATGGATGGATGGATGACGGATGATATGTTTCACGGATGACGGACGGGTTGGATGAGATTTTAAAAGGACGGATGGATGACGGATGAGGCTTCACCCGACCCGAACCCGATCCATTGACATCCCTATGTTCCACCCCCCCCTGATTAGTCCCTCTTCTATCATCCACCTCATTCCCCCCTAGCACATTACTCCTCGTTACCACCTCCTCCCTGCTTGCTTCAGTTTCATTCTCTATAAGCACCCCCGCGTCTAGAGTCATCTCGACCCCCTCCCCCTGCTTTGCCTCTGGTGACCTCGTCCCTCCCTCTCTGTGAGTTCCACTTGTCTTATTTCCCAAAGGAGCACTAGTCTTTTTCAATTTCAGGTCTATAGCAATCGCTTGTAGTTTATCAATCATCTTCGCAATATCCAATTCGCTTGCCCGCCGCCTTTCAGTTTCGAATTCAGCATTTAGGTCCCTCCGTGCTCGACCCGGACCCTCCGTAGATGTTTTTGTTACCTTCCATGGAGATGCTCGCAACCAATCACCAAAACGCAATTCCCCGTCCTCATATGGCCCCTCGTCACAGTCTTTCTCACCATGTCCAATGTGTCCGCAACCATAGCAGTATAAAGGAAGTCGTTCATATTTTACATCAAATTCAATAACCCTGCCCCCCTTCATTTTAATAGGCACTGATGGTTTCAACGGAGCATGAACATCCAGCAGCACTCGTATCCGAACAGCCCTATCAAGTTCGTTGTTTGGGCCTGTTTCCATTGCAATATAGGTCCCTAACATGGCACCAACCTTCTGTATGTTCGCCTCACTTGATCTCCCCACAATGGGTAAATCATAGACCCTCGACCAAATTGGAAAGAAAGAGAGCGGAACATCAGTAATCTTACCTTCGCAGTTTGGTTCATTAAAGCACCATAGGAACTTGTCGAAGTGCCATGGCTGTCCCTCTAAAACCCTAGCTTTATCGCGCTCGCACCCAAATCGAAAAACAAACACTTTTTCCTTCGCATCGATGATATTTCCTGCCATTGGTTTAGTAGGGTTCCAAATTCGAGTCATCGATTCGATGGCAGCCTTCGCGTTGATTGATTTGGACGCCCATATCTTCCCAACAAGAATCAGCTTTTCCTTACCCTTCTCCTCGTCAAAGCCTTCTTCCCATTCAAAGATTCCACCCTCGCCCTCCGTAACCTCTCCCATCGGCCGTTTCCCATCACGAATAAGGCCTCGCATCGAACTATTATCCTGACCCTGCATAGCAAAACAAAAGCACAAAAGAAAACAAAGCAAAATCCTATTTCCTACGATCGAAATCGAAGGAAAGGACCTCGAGAAAAAGGAAGAATCTAAGAGAATGATAGAGTAAACCCTAGGAGTCTCTAGGAGAGAGTAAACCCTCGAGCATAATCGTCTCAATAAGTTTATTAATGTTATAGACTTATGTTTTAGTCACATCATAAGCAGATTCATGATAGTAAATAACGTTAGTAGAATACGGTTAGCAGATTTTAGTAGCAAGTCTGACTTTCAAAGAAATTAACAGAATTAGAAAATGGTGTTTGGTAATTAGCAGATTTTAGGATAATTAATTACAATGGTTTCATGAATAAATTAAATATGCTAATGCAATATGCTGTTATCAGCAATATATTCAAAAACAGTATATTCCGACCAATATGCGTTGTTTACCAAACACATAAAAATAGTAGATTGCTTGGTCAAACTACTTATGACGCTGGAATCTACTAATTTCGCTCAATATGTTGTTTACCAAACAAGGCCTTAATATTTTCTCTAATTAAGCAAACTCACTTCATTTTCAAACTTTTCGCCACATATAGAGCTAGCAAACAATAACACGACCAAAAAAACTCGACACAAAATTAACATGTTGGGTTGAGGTTTGTTGGCTCATTTATATAACTAGAGACACATGATCTATTTGGATTGGATTTGGGCTAAAAGGGTTTGTAACCCATTTACATATGACATAAATAGAGCTGACAAGTCTGACCCGACGCGAGCATGATAGAACCCGAGAATTCGTGACCCGAAACCAACCCGACCCGACCCATAGCCCGACATGACCCGATAATCAGTGACCCGAACCAGACCCGACCCGATATTGACCTGATTAAATTGATAACTTGACAATTATTAAGCTTAATATTGATAAAAATGAGAGCGATTTAGTGTTTCGATTGATACGTTTGACTTAATAACGAAGTAACTAAACCAAATAATGGTCGAAAAAAAAAGTTTAATGGATAAAAATTGAAATATTGCGATAAAATCGCTAGACCCGATAGTGATCCGACCAAAACCTGACCGGCACATCATTTGACCCGACTCGATAACGACCCGACCCCAACCCAAAATCTAAGCTGACCTGATATGATCCGACCCAGATTGATCCGATCCGAATGACCCGATTGACATCTCTAGACACAAACAAAAACCCGACATGATCCGATCTGTTTGCGAGGTCGAGTCACATATTTTAGCCAAATGTTATCCAATCCAATCCAATCCAATGAATGGGCTAATTATCCATCTCAACAAGAGGCCCAACCCCCAACCCACAGCCAGAACAGACATCATAAAAACCCTAACAAACTTCTCCACTATAAACCCTAGTCATTTCTCCAACACCGCCTCCACCCAAAAAAATCAATCAATCCCAAATCCTGCAAAAATGCAGATCTTCGTGAAAACCCTAACTGGGAAAACAATCACCCTTGAGGTTGAATCCTCAGACACAATCGACAATGTCAAAACCAAGATCCAAGACAAAGAAGGAATCCCACCAGACCAACAGCGTCTCATCTTCGCCGGAAAACAACTCGAAGACGGCCGTACCCTAGCCGACTACAACATCCAGAAGGAATCGACCCTCCATCTTGTCCTCCGTCTTCGTGGTGGCGCAAAAAAGAGGAAGAAGAAGACCTACACCAAGCCCAAGAAGATCAAGCATAAGCATCGCAAAGTCAAGCTTGCTGTGTTGCAGTTCTACAAGGTTGATGATAGTGGGAAGGTGCAGAGGTTGAGGAAAGAGTGTCCGAATGCTGAGTGTGGTGCTGGGACTTTCATGGCTAATCATTTTGATAGGCATTACTGTGGGAAGTGTGGGCTTACTTATGTTTATCAGAAGGCTGGTGGTGATTGAGAATTGAAGATGGGTTTTGGGTTTCGTTTCGGTTTCGGGTTTTGAACCTGTTTTGTGTAAGGATTATTTATGTTTTGTTTGATGTAAGACTTTATTAGTTGGATGGTTTATGTTATGTTGGATTTTCATCTAAAAAATGAGATAGCGTTAGCTACTGTGTTGAGTTTCGATACTACCCTCTCATCGGTTTGATTTATGTCTGTATTTTGTTGTTTTGAATGTTTTAAATTATGTTTTTGATTGATTTTTGATGGATTGGTGCTGTTGGTGTTAGTTTGTTGTTAAATTCTGTGGTTTTTGATGAATGATAGTGTTATATTTTGACCTAATTCTGTAGTTGGATGGTTTATATTATCACGTTGGATTTTCACAGGTTTTCGTTTGGAAAATGTTATAGTGCTACCGTATTGAGTTTCTATACGACCCTCTCGTCGGTTTAATATCTCTCTGTGTTTTCCTGTTTATATATTTTAGGTTATGTGTTTGATTGAAATGTTGATGTTGGATAGATGCTGTTAAGTGTTAGTTTTTTGGTAAATTGTGTGGTTTTTGTTGAATGATGGTGCTATAATTTGATCCATATCTATTGTTGGTTTATAAATGTATTTTATCTTCTGTGGTTAGCTATCTTGTGTATTTCAGGTTCATTTTCAATTGAACTTAGTTTCATTTCCGTTAATGTTTAATTAATTCAGTCGAAAAGATTACGGTCCATTGTGTGAAGGTTCTAACACTGTTTCTGATTAACCAGTAAGATTGTCTGTTGAATGAGTAATTAGTAGCCTTTATGCGATTTATTTATTAATGAAGAGTGAAATATGAGGATGTTGATGTCTCGTAGAGACTGGGTATGGCATTCATTAGGTGTAATTGTTTATTTCATGGTTTGTTTTGGATCTTGCATGCTCTTCTTACGTTTAGTTGGTTGATTGGCCAATGATGCATCACCTTCTTATATGGTCTTGTTGTAGGAGTTTTGTGAGAACAATGGTATGTCTACATTGTTTTATTGGGGATTGCATGATTGCAGCCTTATATGGTCTTTTGTTTGTGTATAGATGAAAGAATTTGGGAATAGGCAGTGCAGTTGTGTTGAATTTCTTCAGAAGATGTTCTATTTGGGTACTTGCTTGTAATTGGCAATTGGTATGATTAAATACATAGGTAAATCGACCAGTCTCACAACTACCTCGTTAGTGTCTGCGAAATGCTGGTTTGAGGATTTGTCAATGGAGAGTCGAATGGTGGTATGATCATGTACTTTAGAACTGTTTTGGTGAGGCTGAGGTTGGGGCTGGCTTATTAAGGTTTTTAGGTGAAGTAGTTTAATAGATTCATTGTCAAGTGACTTTAGTGTTGTGCTTTATGCCTTTATTGCTCTGCATTGTTTTACTCATAGTTTGTGTTATTTTACTCTTTATGTGCTTCTATGGTCATTTTGGGGGAGGCTCTTTGGCTCTGTTGTTAATGTCCTGTCGGAATAATGGGCTGTCAAAAAGTAGGCATTTGGGTGTATTGTCTACCCATCTTTTTTAGATGCAAAAGAACTTGGTTATAGGTGTTGTGAATCCTAGGTTGTACTCCGTATAGAATATCTTTAGAAAAGAAGGATACTTTAGGAAATGGTTCTGTTTCGGCACGTTGGTAATTCCGTGAATGGTTGGTTAAGTTGTGAATTTGGATTTGTATTTCATTTGCCATTTGTTGTTAATCTTAAGGCTTTAGGTCAGTGATGTCTTGGTGGGTGAAATATTTTTGTTAATATCATTACACACTACTTCATGCGAATGGATTTTCGGATAAAATTGGTTTTACTGATGAGTATAGGGGTTGTGTGGGGTTTTATGGATGACAGTGGAAAGTGCAGAGTTGAGGGGAAAATGTCCTAATGCTGAGCGTGGTGCTGACTGCTGATACTTTTGTGGCTAATGATTTTGATGGGCATTATTGTGGCAAGTTTGGTCTTATATTTATCAGAGGGCTCGGGGTGATTGATTCATAATCTGACTTTTGGGTGTAATTTGATGGGCTGTTTTGGAATAATTATGTTTGTTTTGTTTATGTGGGACTTGATCAGTTGGATTGTTTGTATTATCATTTGGGATTTTCACAGATTATCTTTATGATTTGAATTATTTGGTGAAATGTGGGTTTAATTGTTTTAGTAGAAGAGTAATGATTATGTGGGTTTTTTTGATGCAATTTGTTGTTAATCTGACTTTTCAGTTCAGTGAAGTCTGCGACATGGGGATGGGGATTGAGTTTTTGAATGCAATCTGTTTTAGTGATGCATATGAAGGTGGTGGACTGTGGTGTTGTATTATTGTGGGAAATCAGACTTGTATGGTTAATCATTTTGATAGGCATTATTGTGGGAAATGTGGTCTTACTTAATACTTGTGTTTATAAGAAGGCTGGTGGTGATTAATTGATGGTCTTGGTTTTGGGTTTTTAGGTGTTTTGGTTTTGGATTAATATGTTTGTTTTTATTATGCAAGACTTTATTAGCTGGATGGTTTATATTATCATTTTGGGTTTCACTGTTTTCATTTGGAAAATGAGATAGCGTGCCACCACTGTGTGGTATTGAGTTTTGATACGACCCTCTCACAGGTGGGTCTGTGTTTTTCCGGTTTAATCTATCTCTTTCTGTTTTGTTTTTTTGTTGAATATTTGAAATATTTTGTTCTAGGTTGAAATTTTAGTAATGCATTGGTTCTGTTGTGTTACTGTTAGATTTGTGATCCCGGAATTTTGGAAAGGACAGTTTGTGAAATACTGTAGGTTTTATTGTGTGATGGTCCTATATTTTTGACTCGTATAGTATATTGTTGGATTGTAAATGTGCCAGGTCAGAAAGTTTTAACACTGTTTTTGAGAAAAACAGAAAGATCACCTGTTGTCGTCTTTGCTGTCTTATGTAAATGTTTTGAATGGGGTATGTTGTGTTTTGGATGGGAATTGTGATACCAGTGAGACTTCTATTGGTATTAATTCATACGCTTTATTGGGTAGTTATTAATCCATATACTATTGTTGGATTCCAATTGTTTTTCATTTTCTGGGGTTAGGCTTTCTGTAATGACTTTAAGGTGGGAGGTTTCGTTTCAGACACTGTTGCATAACGCAGTGAGAATACCTGTTGGCTTTGTTGTGTTAGATGTCTAATCTTATTTAGAGTGTAGATGTTCTGAATGTCTTGCTCTCGTGTTTAGGATTGGAAATGTGATATACGCATGTATTGTACTGAGTATTTGTATTGTACTGAGTATTTACGGAGTACTTGTTTGATTTGGCATCCCTGAAAGCATGAAAATGTATGTTTCATTAGCCTGTCTAGTTATCAAACTATTGCTGGATTATGGTATTGATATTTTCATTAGCTCTCTTTGTTTCAAAACAAGGAGTTTTTGCAGCTTGTAGATTGCCTACTTTCTTCGTTCACTATGGAATAATAAATGCTGGAAATGATTGTTTTCTTTCATTTTTATATGTATGCTGATTTATTATCATTGGACATGTAATTAAAGTTGTTGATAAGCTCAATACAGTTAATTGTGTTGCAGCAACATGTATTTTGAATCAAAGAGATGCTGTATTTGAAGCCGTGTTTTGACTCTTTGGTTGTGTTTTTCAACTGTTTGGTTCTGTTTTTCATTTAGTTGCACTACTCGGATGAATTTATAGTTTCCAATAATTGGGGCAGGATGATGTCTTGGTTACTGGTTGGCGGTTGTGTTTGTTATTATCTGATCTCATTTGACTTCACCCGCTATTATCTTGGTTGCATTTGACGTTCTTTGGTTGGCTTGTGTTAATTTGCATTTGATGCCTTCTGCAATCTGATCTCATTTGACAGTACCCGTCATATGTCTTGGATGAGTAATTAGTAGAATACCTTGTGACTTATGATACATTCTTGTAGCTCTTGTTCGATGATTCGTCATTGGATAGTGGAATATGATGGACGTTGTTGATGTTTCATGCTGACTGTCATTAGGCGAAGTTGTTTATTATGGGTTGTGCTTTATAGCAGACTCGATATAGTGCCGTCGTAGGTGACTTGTGGGAACATTGGTATTTGTCTTACGTACTATGTGTCGGTTTATTGGGATTTCCTTGATTGCAACCTCATAAGGTTTGTTTGTATAATACTTTTAGGATATCGGAATGGGTGGTTGCTTAGAATATCTTAGGAAGTTGCTCTGTTTGTGTATTTGCTGTAATTGGCAATTGCTATGACCTATGATGTAGGTAAATGGATCTGTCTCGCAACAATACCGTGGGAGACAGTCTGTGTAACGCTTGTTTGAGGATGTGTCTACATATGCCTGTAATTGTTTTGAACATCTCTAAATTATTTTAGATTATTGCATCAATCTCGGTTTGACAAAATCACGCCTGAGTTAGTTAACGCTCCAAACACTTGCATTTTGCTCTTCCATTGCAAGTATTTTGTTTGATATTCAGAAGTTATAAACTTGAACTCTCAATTTATAATTTGTGAATGTCAATTTATTCCATGTTAATACATAATACCACGTCTGATGATAGTCGGACATGTACAACCCCGTCTTAAAAGACATAATCTAAGGTAATATCTTGATATCGTTTCAGCAAAGTCGAGACAATAGAGGAGATACTAACAATTGAAATAAAGGTGGGATGGAGAAAGGGCACAAAGATCACATTCCCTGAGAAAGGTAACAAGGGTCCTGGCATCATCCCATCCGATCTTACATTTATAGTAGACGAGAAACCGCATCCCGTCTTTAAGCGAGACGGAAATGATTTACTAATTGATCAGGAAATAACTCTCCCTGAATCCCTTACCGGAAAGAAGCTGGAATTGAAAACCCTTGATGGAAAGATTCTCATAATTCCTGTAACGGATATTGTCGTACCCGGGTTTGAAATGGTTGTACCTGATCAAGGGATGCCAATCTCAAAACAACCACATAAGAAAGGGAATTTGCGCATTAACTTTACAGTTAAGTATCCGACAAAGCTCACCGAGGAACAAAAGGCGGATTTGCAACGAGTTTTGGGAGGTGTTTCGTGATTATATTTGCGGATCTCGAAATAGGTTAGTATTCTCTTGGGTTGTTACAAGTTACTATACTCTTGTCAATTTTTTTTTGAAAAACTAATTACTACTATTTGTGATTTGTTTTTCAGAATAACATTACTTGTTTTATATAAGTTGGATTTGGATGTTGTTTAGGTAAACTTGGGTAATTTGATGTACGTCACTTTTACGAGTCAAGTGCAAGTAATGTTCGATTGTAGACTCCTAAGATTTCGACATGATCTCCCGTTCATCCGAGTTTTATCTCAAACAAATCAACCTGACTTGATTGAACCGGCCCAAGACTCAAAATTGACTCGAATTACAACACGCAAATGTTACTAGCCATTATGATCGTTACAATCATTCAGTCCATTTCACATTTAGCTATATCATGTCATTGTTTTTCTCTTAATCATTGTCTTAAACGGCTTAATAGGATTGCTCATGCTTTGGCAAAGGATAGATCATAATCGAGCACTCTTTTTCATCTGACAAAAAAAAAAAGTATGAAAGTCCCACTGTGTTCGCATTAGAAAATCCAAGGCGGACACGGCTTAGGAGTCATGTAACAGGGCAACTGGCGATTTATACAAATTCTCATTTGCGACTGATAATATAAAGGTGATGTTACTGAAATTTGGCAGGAATAGTTAACAATGTACTAAAAAAATTCTGTACGTAAGTAGTTGGAGACTTGGAGGCATATATAATAAATTAATAGGTCTTGGTATAGACGGGTGCGGCGAATAGACGGGTAAAGATCTCTAATAAAATGGGTAGGGGGGACAAGGTGGGGCACCCCCACGTGCTTCCCACTTTATGGCAAATGAGTATTTTATAAGGGGAAATGATATCCGTCTATACGTATAGACGGATAGTGTCCGTCTATAATGAAAATTTGTGATAATAAATTTATTTAATTTTGGTAATTTTCCTATACAGATTCCTATACCCTTTTATTTCATCCCTTACTGCAAATAAGAAAATTTATAAATTTTAATTAGGTAATTTTCAAAACTTTGGACTTTCCAATAATAAAAAAATTAATAATTATAAATTTGAATTAGGTAGTTTAAAAAACTTGCCCGTTCTAATACTAATATGACTCGGAAAAACCGTTTATATATATAGGTAATTTTCAAAACTTGCTCTATTTGGGTAATTGCTGTTATTGGTGATTGGTATGGGTAATTAAGTATAGGTAAATGGACCTGCCTCACAACAATACCGTGTAAGACAGTCTATGTAAAACGCTTGTTTGAGGATTTGTCAATGAAGAGTGGAACGAAGGCCATCCGGTGGATCGTTGATGATTGTTATAGTGGTCGAAGAATGAACTCCCGCATTAGCTAACCAATCCGCTGCTCGATTAGCTTCTCTAATAACACATGCTCGATGTGTACCGTCCGTCCGGCCATACCGATAAGTTCATTGCATCAAATCACCAAGGGGCGAAGATGGTTGCTTAAAAGTTGATTTTCCCGTATGAAACCGACACAAGTTTTGTTATCCATATGAATTAAGACTTTAGTATAACCCATAGCTCTAGCACGCTTCAATCCCGAAACGACGGCTCTCATCTCTGCCCTCATAGAGGTACAAATGCCACAAGAAAATAGGAAGCCAGTGATAAAGTTTCCCATATCATCTCGTACTAGACCACTGCATCCAGCTAAGCCCAAATTTCCTTTGGAAGCACCCACTACTACAGATACAGGCTATAACAACGGGTAAAAACCGTTGTAAAAATAAAAAGCGGACGTTGTTAAAGCGGCCGTTGTAGAAGGTACTTACAACGGTTTGGTTATTTAATGAAACCGTTGTCGAAAGTATTCACCACGGTTAAAAGCCGTTGTTGTTGGGTGTACGCCGTTGTGGAAAGTGTTTCAAAAATTTGGAGGGAATAATATAACAATGGTTGTCATATGTATAACCGTTGTTGTAGATCGGAAG
>LHUT01008111.1:0-10245 GCA_001412135.1 Silene latifolia subsp. alba | reverse complement strand
TTTAAGTTTATGCACAAAACATCCTTGACATTTGATTTTCAAGCACAACGTGCCCTTTTTATCGTTCTTAAAATTTTCAGTTGAGCATAAATCATAGACCAAAAATTGGAATTGATTATTTTTTTTTTCAAATTGATTAACTCTTCGAGATCTATAAATTGATAAAACAAAAATGGTCATTCGGAAATTTAAGATTGAAGATACGTTTGATTTGAGATTTTCGTTCAAAAAACCATAAAATGTCGGTCGGTAATTTTTTTTTTTCTCAAATCGTAGATTATGATGAGATAATCATTTAAGGAAAAAAAAATTGGCCGATTCTGAATTCCGATCTAGGAGTTATGTGCAATTGAGTTTTTTTATAGCGAAAAAAAGGATATGTTGTGCATGAAAACCAAACATGGAGGGTATAATGCACACAAACTTAAAAAGTTGGGTACCATGTGCAAAATGGCAAAGTTCGAGGGTACCATGTGAATTTTCCGTTTATTTTATTCATAAGAGCACTCGTTCACGCAAAGACTTTGGCCAAAATTGATGAAATAAAAGATTTTATGACCTAATATTCCATCATTCCATGACATTTGCAATAAATAGTTTCATAATCAAACATAAAATATTTAGATTCATTTAAAACGCGTTCACAAGTACGTATTAGTTTTTGCTTAAATGGCAGAGGATACCACTTGTAAATTTTTTGGGGGGAAACCACTTGTGAATTTCTTTGGAGAGAAAGTTCAACGATATACACAATTTAGCCTAATTCGCAAGCTTATGAACCACGTTACTTAGACGTATGGTACAACTATTAGCCAAATAAAACGGAAACTGCGATGAAACAACATAAAAAATGACCTTGATTAAGGGGTTACTCCATACTTTATTGTCAATCAATCTCTCTTAAGACGAACATATTCAGCCTAAGATTAAAGTGGATCAAATAATACCATACTTGAATAGATAAGACAAACTTTTTGAAAGTCCATATATATTTTGTTTTTGTCTTATTTAGCCTAACCCGTTTTCAGTTTAAAACACACATAACGTCTTAAACAATCGCTTCTTCGTCCCTTCACCTCTTTAATATTTCCCGTCCTTTTAAATTTTGCCTTTTATCCATCGTCTTAAGCTTCACTACTCCCAAAACATATCAAACCAAACGATCCCTATGATGTACCATAAATCTAATAGTCGAGCTCCGCGACCCTGATTGGGGGACGGCGGCAGTTGCCGAAAATCTAGTCGAGTTTTGCGACCCTGCTTGGGGGAAGGCATGATGAATATAACAGTTGCTGAAAGAAGTCGTAAGGATAATATCGTAAGGGCTGTAATGGTATTTCAATCGTCTTTTTCTTAAATATGAAATTCTAATCAAATAAGAACAATCAAATTTAGATGACTGAAGCATATGTAGTATATACCACAAATGAAACCATGTCTCAAAGCCTGGTCTGTTACTTTGAACCTAATTAGGCAATGTACAAGAGTTCGAAAAGTAAAATTGCATGTCCTAGGATTTTTATAAGCGAAAAGTTGAGGAACCATATCATCAATTGTTGAGCATCTCAGTCCTGGAGTTCATGCATATGATCTAGAAGGTAGTTTGCGGCGAGCTCCTCGTCCTTGCTGCACGCAAAATAGACTTGTAGCACCGTCGCACGATCGAAACCCATTGCTTCAAGCTACAAATCACAGGGCTTAAAATTTCAGTACAAACAGCTGAAACACCACCGATAAATGAAAAAAAAAATATTGAAATAAATCTTAAATTCTATCATCGGAAGCCTGGCAGGTGCAAAAGCCTGAGTTCTATTTCCAGTCAGCTTCTTCGGGGAAGGACTAAAAATTACTCCCTCCGTCCCGGTCATTTGTTGTCCTTTGGTTTTGGCACAAAGACCAAGGAAAGAGAAAGGGGTCAATTACTAAATGACAAGTGGAACAAATTGAGTGTGAATTATCAAATTGCTCATCAAGTTCATTCTTAAAATAGAAAGGACAACAACTCACTGAGACACCTCAATATGGAAAAGGACGACAAATGACCGGGACAGAGGAAGTACTTTGTATTAAATATTTTTTTTTTTGTTATGGGAAAGGATATTCAATGAAGGGGACACATGTTACTACTGATCACACGATTCTATTAGTTTAAAAGGAGTAAGTTGAATTTCAAACGCTTTTCCATGAAAAGTTACACCCTCAAAATTTCCTCTCAGAAAAAGGCACATGTGGTTTATCAACTGATATGGAGAACACAAAAGGTATTCACTATTCAGTGTGGTATATGTTCAACAAACTTTAAACATCCGATGTCCAGAAATTAGAAACTACGCAAACCAGGGAAAACAAAAGGAGAAGAAACAAAAACTCATTCCCATCCAGATTCCCCAAATACCTAGAAAATGTATCAATTGCCTACATGGCATCCACCGCCAACACCTCAGCAAAGATAAGAACATAATAAACCAAAACTCTATTTATTTCCTACTAGTATGGTTGTGATGCAGCACAGAATAACCCATTTCCTAGTAAAATGAATTTTGAAAAAAATAAAAATAAAAAATCCCTAGTCTGCAACATTATTTTCAGAATCATTGTTTAGTATACATAATTCATAGATTACGAGACAAAGGAGATCTTTGAGAACTAACCCGCTCTATGGCTTCACGTTCTTCGGGTGTAACTTCGATGGCCTGAGGCATCTCTCCGCCAAGTTGGCCAAGTATACTCCTGAGATATTTCAATTATTAGTTTGTGAATGGAAAATTACTAGTTCCTACTAGAAAAAAAATGGATGGAATAACTCAATTCCCTAGTTACATCTCCAACCAGACAAGGTTGGCAAAGATTTGCATCTCCGAACTCCCATCATTCTACTTCAGCAAAAGGACAAACGGTCGAAAGGCAAAATCATTGGTTATGTTAAACCCGAATACCACAAAACTTCAACAGGCAGTTGCCACAAATAACGATAACCACTAGTTTTCCAGTAATAAGAAGATACAGAACCAGACCATGTCCCTGAAGTCTCAAACTCCAGTTTAAATTAGAGTCCGTGATCGAATAGGGGTCTGTCCTCTAAGTGAGTCAAAAACAATAACAGAAAATATGAAGTTTTGTAGTCAAATGATAAAAACCGGTCTGTCCTCTAAGTGAGTCAAAAACAATAACAGAAAATATGAAGTTTTGTAGTCAAATGATAAAAACCCAAGTAAGCCACCATAGAGTGGTAGAAGTATGTGCCACTAGTAACGTGGAGTTGGAAAGCAAAAATTTATGAAGACCTAAGATTACTTACCCTTCTTCACCTTCAACAGGTTCATTCATCAATTGCAAAAAGTCATTCTGATTTTCTTGTATAAGTCTCATTAACTGAGGGTTTTGTTTTCCAAGTTCTTGAAGCATTGGCTGTTCCCAAGGAGTGGAGAAGGAAAGAAAAAAAACAAATTTATTCAGGATTGCGAATAGAAAAGAGAGAAAATTGTAGAAGGGGTTGGGATAGTCAATTACTCAGGTACCAAGCACAAGATACCTGCAATATTTGGGGATTAGCCTGCACCATGGCTCGCAACGCTTGAAACTACACAAAAGGAACAAATAAACCAAAAACTATCTCAATATTGCTCCTCAAGTTCTACCACTTCTTTATATTGGATAATGTACACATCAAGAACGTCTTTCATATGGATGATAGACCACTTACCTGCTCACTACCACGCAAAAAATCTAGGGCACCAGCTGCAGCACCATCAGACCCCAGGTTTGGCATACCCTGTTTCATGACCGGGTTAGATAAAGGCGGGAAAGAAAAACATTTGAGACCCAGCACCAACAATCATCACACATCAAACCTGCGGAAAAAGATTTAAAGGATTTGCATTTGGCCCACTAGATGGAACAGTTGCGGGCTGACTTGGCTGTTGGGGAACTGATGGAGCACTGGTAGGCTGAGCAGCTCCACCAGATTGAGTAGTAGGTGGTACTTCAGGTTGCTCGGGAATACCCTAAAATTTCACACAAAGAAACAGTAAAAAAAAAAGTGCACATAATCAAGTAAAATATGGAAACTGCTATTTCAAGACTAAACATACAGAATAAAGATATTCAACAGCTCTCTCTGGATTGTTGAAAGCAGCACGAAGAGCACGTGTAACAGTATCTCTATCCCACGTTCCTCCGCCCATATCCAGAAGTTGCTGAACTGTCTGCTCAAGGCCACTACCGGCAACAAGATTGGAAGCCGCCTGATCGTAGACATCACCAGACCTGCACATATTCTCCAATTAACGTTCAATAGCAAATTTTTCCAAAGTAGA
Source organism: Silene latifolia subsp. alba (assembly GCA_001412135.1). Taxonomy (NCBI): domain Eukaryota; kingdom Viridiplantae; phylum Streptophyta; class Magnoliopsida; order Caryophyllales; family Caryophyllaceae; genus Silene; species Silene latifolia. The sequence goes on along the minus strand of LHUT01008111.1, from coordinate 5,929 downwards.
AACAATAATATTCCGCCTCATTTGCTTTAACAACAGAAATAAGATACTCACGCAAGGGCAGGAGATGTAGCTGGAACTGAAGCCGCAAGTGGAGCTGATCCAGGCATAGAAGCAGGACTGCTGAAGGTGCAAAGGTTAAAACCGGCAAACATTAAACTCGAACTACAGAAACTTGAACAACCATATAGTAAAGACGACAAACTCACGAAGCCACATTTGTCACAGCAGCTGGAGGCGCGGTAGTTGCCTCGACTGAAGGGGTAGCACCAGCTGTTGATGGAGCCTGCAGAAAAGCAAAGAACATTTTTTGCCGTGAACGAATGAAACAGACAAAAAAAATGTTCTCTCACGTAAAATAAAAAAATATACTTTCAAGTTTGAAACACGTGGGAAAGCGCAGTACAAGTCAGTGATATAGTATGACTAAAAAGTGTGACAAACTAGATTACATCGTCATCACTACATTCCTCTTAAAATTTCTACATTTTTAAAGGAAGCTTAGCTTTTGCTACAAAGATTAAGAGATCAATCACTGGTATGAATACGAACAATTCACAGTAACCTCTCATACTGCACTGCAGCAGGACAGCAAACTAAAAAAAAGTCTGCATTATACGTGCAAAGTAAATTAAAAATGATGATTGTGAACATTTCTTTATCTTAGGATTTCAAGCTCCAAACATTGGATAGATGAAAGAACAAGGCCCAAACAAAATCACAGCAGTCCAACAAGAACAAGCTATAAAATAATTTGCAATAGAACATTCTACGTCCACAATACACACTAAAAGAAAAACATGCAGAAAAAATAACAAAATAAACCAAAACAAATTACTAAGGTAAACACATTGCATGACCAACACCCGCAAAGTTGTTCCTACCTTGGATGCCGTCTCTGCTGCAGCTCCCGACCCCTCGCCAGACGAACTCTTATTCTGACATCAGTCAAACATTCAGGGAAATTAGCAAAACAGAAGGGAATGTCAAAAAACTAATCTGAATTGCAAAAACAATCCTTCCACAAAATAACTGCTTTCTCATACTTCCCTTTAGTAGAAGGTTGATAGCAAGACAGACCCCAAATTATACAGCATCATTACTGTGTTTAATATAAAAATTCACGACGACAAATAAAGGCCAACTGCGGAAGAGCAGATGCATATTGTATGTTACCTTAAAAGATGATAGAGGCAAGCATTACAAAGATCATTAGCAAGTAGAAACCAAAACTATGCAAACAGAATTCTAAATTTACTCTGCACCTATTTTGGCCAAATGAAAAATTGTTTGACACACAACTACATAAGTATTCAGAAAATAGGTACCATCAACCTTAACTCGGGTTCATTTCCACAAAGGTATCTCAGATCTCAACCTTGAACTCGAACTTCAAGAGTTAAAAGAAAAAAAAAAACAGGACCTAACATATTCCCCACAGGCACTCTTCAAAATAGCAAAGAACATTTCCAGAGGTCGGTAAACTGGCTTTTCAGGTGTCAGTGCGATCTATTGTATGAAGGGTTCCGTCAATTTCAAACTTGACTAATAAGGTAAATAAAGAGTCAAAATTCCAAAAGTTAGTCATTGATCAGTAAGGCCAGTTTGCAAATCTACTAAAAGGACACCAGCATCAGCCCTAACAGCAACTCAACATAGTAAGCGGGACAAATTATCAACTGCACCCAATTAAACACTTTAGCATGTACACCTGCCCTTAAGTACTCCAAAAGTTCAGATTATAGACCTACCCTTTAGTGTTTCACATCGTTCGTACCTCGCTATCTTTACTGTGTTTCAGTACCCTGATGTTGTACCTTAAGTACCCTATATATTTTTCAGAAAATATTCTCAATGTGACTGTTAAGGTGAATTAATAACAGTCGACTTACATGTATGTAGGATAGGATTGCTGCCAGTGCATGGTTTTTAATAAATTTTTTAATAACAGAGCCTTGCAGGTCAAGTAATGGCTACGATGCCTACGAAAGTCCAGTTATTCCAAAAAATTATCCATAAGGGTGATAGTTACACTAGATACTACCCAAAAAAATTAAACTAATGAAGCAAGAGACATGTTTTCCAAATTAACAGCAATGCCACCTACCAGATACAATGTCCAATCTATATCGTTAGATGTAATATACACTATACCTGATACCATTTTCACTTAATATATATGGGCTAGGAGTCACAAGACATTAACGACATAAAAACGAATCACATGATCAGAGAGAAATAGAAACTTCAACAACAGCATGCACCACCACCACCAGTTTATGTACAATCAACAACTTTACTACAACAAAATTATAACATCTGAGCAACTGAAAGGCTACAGCTTATGGCAGGTGACGAAGGGGATGCAGAGTCAGATATCTTAACTCATATACCATGGTACAAAAATGTAGTGTCGGTCACAAGCATAGTAATGGTCATGCAATCATGATATCGTGGATGTAGGAAAAAAAAAGGTTGTTACATCTCCTCCAACCAAGAGACACGCTAACAACCAAAAGAACCTAAATGTTTGGAATGAGTTCCATGAATAAACAATATGTAACTATGTAAACATATAAATAAAGGGGGCAACAAAGCAATATACCTTTGTCAACATGATAACCACGAAACTATTTTCAGCAACCTTGTTTTCCTCCAATGTCGTATTGTCTTTAAGAACCTTTCCTTGATGAATAAGCATCTGCTGCGCAGCTGGAAAGACACCTAGTTCTTGTACAGATTCAATGTTCCTCTTGACATCAGCAATCTGATAAGTTTTGATAGAACGCAAAATCAAACAAAAGGCCAACACTCATTTCTCAATGCCACACCAGAAATTTCTTTTAGGCAGATTGTTTAAGGTAATCACATTATATGACAAAAAATTACCAAAGTGACATGGGTTATGGCCTTGTAAGACACTAATTAAACCAAACCAATTTCAAAATCCAACCCTTTCCCACACCTTTGAAGCTACTCCTTCAAATGCCACAACCTAACTCACTACACAACACCCACTCCCACCCTGCACAACCGCCTCTACGAAGAGAAAGATGTAGAGGTCAATAATGGGGAAGGAGGAAGTCAACCACTGAGGATGGAGGAGCTAAGCCAAACTGTCATAACACTTTGTGTGTCAACACGTGAGTCGTGACCCATTCTAAACACAACCTTTATAATTGGTATGGGAAATAGGCTTAAGAGTAACACATACTGCTTGATAATTGTGAAACCTCCTACATGAAACAATTCACACAACAAATGCAACAGGAGCTAAGACAAATTTATTCTTAATTATCTACAAAGAAAACCGTAGCGATAATCTTTTACATTAAGAATAAACAATGCTCTATGATTATCAGTTATTATGCTCTACAATTATATTGTAATATGTGCTGTTGTTAAATATGAAATTTTCTTTATGCACCAATGCACAAACGCTAAGGGGTGTTTGGATTTTTTTCCCTCCGAATCTTTCCTATGTTGGAGGGATTTTGATTTGTCTTGGTGGAGGGAAAATGAATCCCTCCAAATCCCTCTCCCTCCATTTCACTCCTACCCAGAATGTTATCCAAACAACGGAATTGATATCCCTCATCCCCTTCCTTTCCCTCCGAAACCCCCATCCAAACAAGCCCTAAATGCCATTACAACGTTTTCCGGCTGCAACAACTTCAACATATTACTTAACAGCAAGGAACCTTGGAGAACTTCTGAATAAAATCAAAACCAAACCAACGCAATCAACATCATCATTTATAGATCCAAAACTGAGCCTCCTAGTGTTTATCTCTTAAAGCTTTAACAATTAACAACACAACAACAACGTACCAAAAAAAAAAAACAGCACCTCACCACCCCAGCTCTATCCTCGTTTTTCCTAAATTCGCAGACTAAAAATCAAACTCCAACTTTCTCCAATAGTCCAACCCAATGCAACTCCTTATAGTCTATATCATCACTATTCCTTCCTATAGTCTTATATATCCCTGCATAATACAGTCTATATTCACCCAAGTTCACAACAAACTCCGTCAACCCCGACGACGAACGACAACGAAATTAAACAATACCGAAACTTATCACTCCGATAAAACCAATTCCCAATCACAAGACGAACAAGATAAAATTTCTATAGCATAAAATACAACCAATACACAATTCACAAGACGAACAAGATAAAATTTCTACAGCACAAAATACAACCAATACACAATTCAACAAAACTAATTACTTTAATTGTCAATCAAATTAACCTAATACAATTAAACGCATGTGAAGCACTACACAAAATCAAAACAAAACAAATAACAGCAAAATTGCAAGGAAAAACAATCAATTGACGAAATTAATCGTGAAAAAGTGGAGAAAAAGATACGAACAGAATCGGTAGGTTGAACATCGATAGGAACGTTTAATCCTTTCAAAGTTTTGACAATAATCTTCATCGTTTTCAGCGCGATGGTGTTCAGTATGCGATCTGCGAAAACCTAGAGAGAGAAAGTGGAAGAGACGAAGAGGAAAAGGGGGAAATTAGAGAATTAGGGTTTATATACGTGGAGTCGTGGACTTGTGTGTTAAGAAAGGGATCAAAGAGTTCGTAGGGTAATAGGATTGGTTTTGTTTAATAAACCTAATAATTTTTTATTTTATTTTTGGTAACGAGGGAATCCACAACCGCTACCTTCGACGCACACTGAGTAAACCCTCGGGTGTACGTGATAGCCTTCAAACCACGTATACCAGGTAAGTCACCCGAGAGTGACAGACTCGAAATCTATTAGGCATGGACTCAGGCCAAGAATGCTCCCCACGATTTTGCTCTAGGGAGGCTTGAACCTGGGTCTCCTGAAAATTTCACCTAAGTTTTAACCACTAGACTTCACCGTTGCGGGTCCAAATAAAATTGTTATACGGTGTATGCAGCGATCTTCTAGCATTTAAATTGAGTTATATTCTTTACTAATTTTAAGGCCCGGCTTTACTTGGCCTAATTATATTTATCTTTTGAATATTATTGTATTCGGTGATAATTAATCTGGAAGGTGTTAAATGTCGTCTTTTTAACTTATTCTTGAACTAGTTGTTGGCTGGAATGTTAGAATTGTTGTGGCATGAGGGTTCCTCATCTAACAATTAAATCAACCATACATAAGGTTATTAGCTATGTTAAGTTGGTCGAATCCACGGAGATGGGAGAACAAGGTTGCTATTTGGAATCTTGTACTTCAATAGTCTATGCTAAATCACGAGTGTTTGGATTAAATTGAGTTAACTAAATCTAGTGGAAACTAAAATGAGATTAAGCAACCACTAATAAGCAAATCAACAAAATAACATGCGAAGAGTGATAAAACAACAAGAGGAAGGTCTAGGATTGGTCGGTTTACAAGAATGTAACGGGTCAAGGTGGGGAAGAGGTCAAAACTAAAGCGTTGCCTAGGTTAGGTTGGATCCTTTTGTTCTTACAATACCATAAGTCAATCACAACGGGTTATCGCAACTTATTATGCTTTACTACTATGTATGGAGGTGCTTGGTGGGCAGGTGGAAAATGCAAAGGAGGCGGGCATTCTGAAAGGGATTACCTTGTGTCAACATGAGAAACCGATCACACACTTATTCTTTGCGGATGACTCTGTCTTCTTCTTTCAAGATGCCGGCCACGCAGCAACTAGTTTAAAGCGAATCATGGATGATTATTGTGAAGCTTCAGGTCAAAAATTAAATTTGGAGAAATCTGGCATTCTCTTCAGTCCAAGTACGACACTCGCAAAGGCTCAGGAGATCATGAGTGTGTTTCAAATAAGATCAACACAGGGCATCGGAAAATATTTGGGGATTCCGGCGGAATTTCAAGAGTCCAAGAAAGGGATTTTTGACTCACTCCTTGATTATGTTTCCAAGCGTATTTCCTCATGGAACGGAATCT
>LHUT01008106.1:0-10249 GCA_001412135.1 Silene latifolia subsp. alba | reverse complement strand
ATAAGAAACTGTCACGAATCATACTGTATACCAAAAATGCGGCCAAATCATGAACGGGTGGGTTGCGGGAGGTGCAGAAATGAGGGATCTAAAATTTAGCGGAATTAAAATGTAATTTTCTTATACGAAATAGTGGAAAAACTAATTATAGGTCCATTTATGTCAAAGATCGGACCGGACCAAATATTTCGAGTTTGGTCAGGTCCAAGACCGAAAGTATTAGGTCCGATCTTCGATCCATTAAATTTTTATTTTTGGTCTTCGGTCCGGTCCGGTTTGGTCCGGTTCGGTCCGGTCTTGGACCGATTCTCAGCCCTAGTCTATACTACTTTGACCTCATAAACGGGTCAACCGAGTCGGGTTTGGGTCGACTTAATTAGGACTGGGAAATTTTTCGAGTTTGTTATGATTAGGGTCATGTTAGGTCATTTACGAGTTTATTATCTTCAAATTATGGATTATAGTTAGTTTGCAGCAGTAATACACGTTTGGGTTATGTCATTGGTTCAAATCAATTCGATTAAAGGTGATGCTCGGGCACCCAATTTAGGTGTCAGGTTGGTCTTTCGGGTAGGGTCAATTTTGTCAGATCTACCTTAGACTTGGCCATATTGACCCGAGTTGAATGACTCGACTTAACACCCAAACTGAGGACTCAACTTGATCTGAATCTGAAGTAACCCCACCAAAATGTTTATTGTAACTAGATTTGCCCCCGACCCGAGACCCCAAATTGACCTGAAATGTATGCCCCAAAAGACCAACCGAAAGTGACCCGACTTGAGTGACCCAAAATGACTGAATTAATGCAAAATCGTGACCCAAAATGACCCAGAACGACCCGACCCAAAATGAACCCGAACCTAAGTGACCCGAGAACATGTTGACCCGAAATGATCTGACCCGAACCCAACGCGTATGACCTATTTGCCAGGTCTAATTGTAACTCCATGATCATAAATTCATAATATAATATCCCATAAAAACCTAATCATAATTGTCCCGAAATTGACTCGAAAAACTTATCGACCGGCCCAAATTCTTGCAAATCCACAATTAACCCGATTTACAATGACACGATCTGCACTCAGCCCGATTGACCCGTTTTCTGGTCTAAGCCCAATACATTTTCCCCAGTCTAAGCCCAATACATTTTCCAATTGGTGTGTTATCATTTGTCATCCTAGTTGGGGTATTTCAGTTTTCACTATTTTGCAAGCCAAACAAAAAGACTCAATGATCAATTGATCAGAACATAGAGGCTTAGAGCAACTTGTGAATGTGATTGCTTAAAACGAACGGAGGGGAATATGGGATGGAAATTGGAATATGTCCTTGATTGAAAAAAAAATGAAAAGGACCATACCACGAATCTCAACTACCTCCATACACATGCAAATCTAGCCCTACTTCTTTACACTTTTTTTCCCTTTTTTCTAGTGGCTGCAAACCAATGTCTTGAATGCTCTTTTCTACGCAACATCTTACGTCTCTTCCAACTAAATGCCTCCTTACAAAGGCTCTTTCCTTTTATGTTGGCTTCGAATATTATAAAACCGTTAAAAACGTCTTCTATTTATCTAAATAAAGCACGTAAAAATACTCGATCCTGTAAGTCACGAAGTTAGGATTTGTTGTTACAAGGAGAATTATAAAAGTGACCGTCCGTATTTGATTACATCTTTTCATTTTGTGTCGATAATTACTTATTAGGTCATGTATTTTTGTACTTAATTTTAGCTCATTTTAATTCAGTTCAGCTCTATTCCTTCATCACAACTCATCTCTTCACAAATTAAATCTTTTCAGTTCAATTTAGTCGAAAAGAACAGGTAGACCTGCCAAACAGTCATGTAGTGTCGGGTTCGGGTTCAGGTTCGTGCTCGTGTTCGTCTCACGTGTAAACGAGTGGGTCACAAACCTTTAAACCAGAATCCAGCCTAACCAAATCTAGTCTCGTGTTCGTATTGACTACTGACTCCGTACATAAATGGAATATTGTCTCTCGACTCAAACCCGTTACTTTTGTATCAAGTCAAGTTTTGTATCATATAAAACCGTCCCATACAAATATTATTAAACGACTCCAACTCCAAGAACATTCAAAGGATAGAAATAGTATAAAGTGAAGGCACAAAGTTTAACAAATCTTGTACGGAGTACAAAATTCCAAATTGCAAGTCAACCGCGGCGCCTTGAATCCTCCTTTATACCCCATTACATTCATGATCCTTCCCTCCAAAAACCCAAAAAAGAATCACTAATAAATGTGACCACTTGTTTTTTTATTTATTTTTAATTTAATTTGTTGAATTATTATTCAATTTTCTTGGTGCATGCAGAAAGTTGGTGGAGGAAGAAGAAGAAGAGGGACATAAATTGTGAGGCTATTAATCTCTCACTTTTTTCCTTTTTTTTTTCTCTATTTATTGCCCACAAAATTTCCTGCATTTTTCTGTTCTTTGAACATAAACAAACACAAATTATTCACAACATTAAATTCATTTATTTATACACAATTGGGAGCAAAGCAGAGGGATTTTTCGTATAATTGTGTTGTTTTGAGGTAGAATTTTGCAGCAAGATTTGATCTTTTTGCAGGTAAAATTCTGGGTTTATTGCCATTTTTTATTTGGAACCTGCAGTCGTTACATTAGGTTGGGTAAACCCGAGTATACGTGATAGCCTGCAAACCACGTATACTAGGTTGACATGCTCGAAGTCTATAAGGCATAGACTGAGTCCAAAACCCCCACAAGATTGGTCTTGTTGCCATTTTTTTGATTATTGAAGATTGAAGAATGTGGGAAATTGGTTCATTCACACATTGTGTTGGGTTTTGGCAAAAATTTGGTTAGATCAGCATGCTTGTTTAATGAATTACAGAAAGTCTTATGTGAGACCGTCTCGAAATTAAGACGGCTATGTGGTTCATTTAATGCTAGCTTTTATAACTATGGTGTATCCTTAAGACGGTCTTAAGCAAGACTAACTCGATGAATAAATGTTGGTCTGACCAGTGACTTTGTCAAATTGAGTTCAAAGTTCAAAGTTTCTAAGCAAGTTTACTTTGTTTTACCATTGGATAATAGTGATTGGGGCCGAGGGTCCGTAATCAGTGGTGGATCTAGGAGGCTAGCAGGGGCGCTCGCCTCTGCTGGACATTGAAAATTTCCAATTTTTTAGTTAAAATTTCGAACTTTTTCAAGTTTACCTTATGGCATTACCTGTTCGCCCCCCTAACTGTGAATCCTGTTTCTGCTGATTATAATTTTGATATGAGATATAGTTGCATGAGGATTGATTGTTGCTTGTTTAACAGATCTTTGTTTATAGGAGTTAACTAGGATGGCAAGAGTAATGGCTGCTGCACAAACTCACAATGTGCATTTTGACAAGCCTCTTTTTGAAGGACATAGTTGCAAGCAGGCGTTGGCGGTTTCTGGTGTGACATTCAAAGGAAGCACTAGATCAGAATTTTCATGGTACCTTTTACTAGGTTCCATCATGTGTAAATTTACCATTTTTATTGTGTAATTAACCCTTTATGAGGTAGCTGATGCAAGAGTTATGTGTGCTGTGGAGATAGTTGTTTCCCTTTTCTTTTTTTCCACGGTGAAGCGCTTTTGTATAGTCTCATTTGATTGACTAGAGGTCATAGTTAAGATTAGGGGTGAAATATCACTATCAGCCACTGACTTAAAACCTTCCTAGTGTCTTTTGGTCGGAGAGCTTGATATGGATATTGTTGGATGGCTTGCTCAATGGCTTTGCTGGTGTGTGTATGGACTTTAGAAGTATTAGGACTTCAGATTTCTGTTACGGTTATGGGTCACATGAACATTACTGCAGAGGAAAGGCTATGTTTTTTTTGGACCCCCCTTAGGTAGTTATACTTGTATACCTTGCCTATGTCTAACATCAGGAAATTGCGTGTAATTGGTTAGGTCATGTGCAGTCTCAAGAGCCAGATTATTGCATACTCACAGGAAGTCTGGTTTCACTCTGATGAGCAAGCAGAAGAAATCAATTGGACCAGTAGCGGCATTATCCATAAGAAATGAGGCTGCGTTATACTATGACTTTGTGGTTATAGGCAGTGGAGTTGCTGGCCTTCGTTATGCTCTTGAAGTATCAAAGCATGGAACTGTAGCTGTAATAACCAAGGCTGAGCCTCAAGAGAGCAACACAAACTATGCTCAAGGCGGTGTTAGTGCTGTGTTGTCCCCAACAGATTCTGTAGAGTCTCACGTGCAGGATACAATTATTGCAGGAGCTCATCTATGTGATGAGGAGACTGTAAGGGTAAGATTGCGTGTCATAAATCTTTGTATATTTTATAACTCTGTATATTTGTTCGCAGTGCTATGTCTTTGGCTAAAACGAGAATTCTATGTGTATCAAACTGTGCAACTCTCGGTTTGACCATGCTGTCCTTTTCTGTGCATGATGAACAGTTGTTTTACGTCAATTTAGTCATGGACAACTCTCAGTAATTTAAGGTCCTTTGTCTAGTTTATGTTGATTTTTGATAGATGTTGAAATTGATAGCGAGTCTGTGGGATTATCAGGTGGTGTGCACAGAAGGGCCAGAGAGGATAAGAGAATTGATATCATTAGGTGCATCCTTTGATCACGGTGAGGATGGAAATTTGCTTCTAGCGAGAGAGGGAGGACACTCCCATCGGAGGATTGTTCACGCAGCTGATGTGACAGGAAGGGAGATAGAGAGGGCACTCCTAGAGGCCGTTGTCAGAGATCCTAATATCTTTTTGTTTCAACATCATTTTGCCATTGATCTGTTGACTTCTCAGGTTAATTTTCATGGCATTCTCATTTTTTTTAATTGATTCACGTTTAAGTGCTTACCATTTCAGCTTAAGTAATGCTAGTTAAATCATTTCATCAGAGTAACCATTTTTATTGCCGATGAGTCTTGTATGAGACCGTCTTACTTGTGAGACTAATCCTTATCAACACGGATCTAAGTTACTACTTACTAGTTACTACAAGAGCCAAGACCACAAGACTTATTGAACATAAATTGTGAATGAACTAATTATGTTTCTTTTGCAGGATGGTTCCGATATATTCTGTAATGGTGTTGATACAATAAACTCTGAAACATTGGAGGTAACCATGATAGTATATACTCTTCCACCTTTAGCTGTTTTCATGTAGTTCATCATACTCATAAAGTGTCTCTTGCTATTTCAGGTGGTGCGATTTTTATCAAAAGTGACTTTGCTTGCATCTGGTGGTGCTGGCCATATCTATCCGACTACTACTAATCCTCCGGTAAAAATTCAATCAATTTTTTCTCTTTTTTGTGTGATAAATCTACTATTAATTGGCTGCGCTTCTTTTAATTGTGAAGTATCGAGTAGTAGTACAAGTCGTTCATCCCATTTCTAGAATCTCGATCAATTTTCATTTTGGGTAAATTGAGTATAGTTTCTGTGTTATCACTGGGGTAAGGCAACGTACATTCCATCGTCCTTACCCCGCCGTTAGTTGAAGCCCTTGGGGCACTAGGGTTTTTCTTCTCTCTGTTTTTTTTATCAGAAATTGTATTTACTTTTAAACATTTTATATGGTGCACTGATGCAAAAGAACTTTTGTATTTAGGTGGCAACTGGTGATGGAGTTGCTATGGCTCATCGAGCTCAAGCTGTCATTGAAAATATGGAGTATGTAAAACCATGTTAGCTTTATCATCATGAATTATGTATGCCCTCTTCGCAAATTGTATTTATGACATCTACTCTGTCATCATTTCTCCTAAATTAGGTTTGTTCAATTCCACCCAACGGCCTTGGCAGATGAAGGGCTACCTGTCGCACCCAAAACCCCCCGTGAAAATGCCTTTCTAATAACGGAGGCTGTTAGAGGAGATGGAGGCATCCTTTACAACTTGGACATGGAAAGATTCATGCCTCTTTACGATGATAGAGCCGAGCTTGCTCCAAGGGACATAGTGGCTAGAAGCATAGACGATCAATTAAAAAAGAGGAAGGAGAAATATGTGCTTCTCGACATAAGCCACAAGCCTCAAGATAAGATCCTCTCTCATTTCCCGAACATAGCGGCCGAGTGTCTAAAGTTTGGCCTTGACATTACACGACAACCCATACCAGTGGTCCCTGCCGCTCATTACATGTGCGGTGGAGTCCAGGCAGGTCTCGAGGGTGAGACCAACATCAAGGGCCTCTATGTAGCCGGAGAGGTTGCTTGCACAGGGTTACATGGAGCAAACCGGCTCGCAAGTAACTCATTACTCGAGGCCTTGGTTTTCGCAAGGCGAGCCGTGCAGCCTTCGATAGAACATAAGAACAACACAAAGCTTGAGTTGAGCATTTGTGATCAGTGGGCTCCCCCGGTGAACCCCACATCACTTGGGGACGATGTTCATGCCAAACTGATCACGAAGACTCTAGAAATACGAAAAGAACTTCAAGGCATCATGTGGAAATACGTAGGTATAGTAAGGTCAACAGCACGGTTGTTGAGTGCAGAGCGGAAGATAGCAAAGTTGGAGGCGAAATGGGAGGAGTACTTGTTTCAACACGGGTGGAAGCCGACAATGGTAGGAATAGAGGCCTGTGAAATGAGGAACCTATTTTGTTGTGCTAAGCTAGTGGTTAGTAGCGCAATGTCGAGAACCGAGAGTCGTGGGCTCCACTACACGACTGACTTTCCGAATCTAGAGGAGAGTAAAAGGCTGCCAACAATTATAATGCCCTCTTCACTTGTTCATGCTACATGGAGTTCCAGGCAGCTTTATCGACAGGCTAAGGAAATCGATACTTGTGTTCTATGACGGGGTGTCTCGTACTCTCGTAAGTCTTGAGATAGTAGTATACGCCTTGGACCATGTTTCTAGTGTATCACTTAACAAATGAAGTTGCCTTTTTGTTGTATTTTTGAAACGAAAAAACAACGAAGAGTTGCACCAGTTTTGCGCTCCTTGACTCCTTCGACTGGTCTGCGTTATTTGTACATAATTCGTTGATACAATTTGAGAGTTTGAAGGTTAAAGTGAGAGAGCTATATGAATTTTGACAGCAACCCTTGGTTGTAGCAATTTAAATTGTATGTTTCCTTTGATCTGTTTTTGCTATTTAGAGTGAATCCTGGTTTCAGACTCGGAAATGTGACGTTTCGTCAAGCTCCAATGAGGAAAGCTCCGTTCAGAGTCACTTTTTGGCATGGATCTATTACTGTAGCAATTGGTGAAAAATATTCTTGACCATGCCTAATCTTTTAAGAAGCACTGTTACTGTACAGCACGCCGCAACATAAAAACAGTTATACTGATACGGAAACAGATTTAAGCTCGAGACAGTTTTCTGGTTTTAGTTAATGCAATGAAAACTGAAACAAAATTGACAAAAGTAAAGATTGATATTTTGTGATTTCTTGGATCGTTCATGTCGGAATGATATGGAGAAACACTACAGTCTACAGATATTAATGAGGGTTCGGATTGTGATTAGCCCTCGAGTTATATAACTTAAAGTTTAATCTTTGGACGCAACTTGTAGTCGAAAATCTGATGAAAATACTGACCATAAATCAATACTATAACTACCAGTAGTCGTTACAAGAACAAGATCCATCCTTAAAATGATGAAAGCGTTTCCGATCTCTGACAACAATCGTTCGTTCATAAAGTTTCGAGATCAGTTTAATTGAGGAATGACAATCTTGACATATCCGAAGATTCTTAACCACTCGAAGGGGTGTTTTAGAGCGAGTACTGATTAACCCAAAGGCAATAGCGATTTTCTCACTGTGATACTGTAAACCGCTTTGTTTCGTTTCTTCTTCTTCTTCTTCTTCTTCTTCTTCAACATTGAGTAATGCTTGACTGGTATTTAACTGATACCCGATTTCACTCAATCTGCTCGAAATCTCCTGAAGCATTAGCTTAATGTCCTTTGCCCGGGGATGTTTGTCGTCTTCTACAAGGAACTCATGGATCGCTCCTTCTAGCTCGATCCAACTGCATCCCGGATCTTTTCTTATGTCTTTATCCTTCATCAGTAACCTAACTTGGGCAACACCATCCCATTTCCCCAAAGACGCATACAAGTTCGAGAGAGCAACATACGATCCACTGTCAGAAGGAACGATTTCCATAAGGTGTTTGGCTACTCGTGCTCCCATTTCAACATTCCCGTGCATCTTGCAGGCCCCAAGTAACGCTTTCCAAATGACATCATCCGGTTTTAAGGGCATTTCAAGGATGAATTTTTCAGCTTCCTGTAAGAGTCCATTTCGACCTAGAAGATCAACCATGCAACCATAGTGTTCAATCCTAGGCGGAAAGCCAGATACATTCACCATATGATTGAAAAACATTTTACCTTCTTCCACTTTGCCACCATGGCTACATGCAGTTAAAACACCAATGTACGTCACATCACTAGGCGTAACCCCCAAATCTAGCATCTTCGAGAAATACTCAATCGCCTCATTTGCACGGCCATGAATAGCAAGTCCATTAATAACCGCATTCCACGTAATTGTACTCTTTTTGGGAAGGCCTTCAAAAATCTGAAGCGCCTTCCCTAAACTCCCACATTTCGAATACATATCAACCAAAGCCGACCCTAACACGTCATCAATCACAATACCATTCCTCTCCGCATACAAATGAACCCAATTACCCAACTCAAGCGCGCCCAAATGAGAAATCGCAGGAAGGACACTGATCAACGTTACATAATTCGGCTTCACACCCACACCCACACCCACCACCTGCATTTCCCTAAAAACCTCAACAGCCTCTCTAAACCTCCCACCCCTCGCATACCCCGCTATCATCCCGTTCCACGATACCACACTTCTCTTTGGCATTTCATCAAACAACTTCCGTGCAACCTCGAATTCCCCGATTTTCACATACCCATCAACCATAACATTCCACAAAACAACATCACCATCATCTCTCCTCTTCCTCCGTTCGCTAAACCCGTAATCATCGACATACCCATTTCCTAAATCATCACCATTAACACAAAAATCATCACTTTTTCTCACCCTTTTCCGAAACAACAAATCGGCGTCTCCCATTTCACCACACGTAACATACATTCTCAAAAGATTACTAATCACAAACTCGTCATCGTCAAACCCTAATTTCACAACTTGCCCATGTACTTGAACCCCAATTCTCAATCCCTTCTTCAATTTTCCACAAGCTTTCAACACAGAAGGGTAAGTAAACTTATTAGGAACAACAAACTCATCGTTTAACATTTGGGAGAATATCGACACCGCTTCGATAAGTTGGCTATCATAAAATTGCTCCTCAGCAATGAGGGTTTCGGCTAAGGCGCGAATTATGGTGTTGTAAGAGAAGGGGTTAGGGCGAGGGATGTTGCGGAAGAGACGGAGAGCGTAATTGAGTTCGCGGTGAGTAATTGCGGCGGCGTGGAGGAGGGAGGAAGCGATAAGCGGGTCGTTGATTTGGGAGGTTTTGATGAGATTGGCGTGGATTTGAGTTAGGTGTTTTAGGGTTTTGCAGGTTGAGATTTCTGGGAAATGTGGTGAGGTTGAAGAAGAAGGTGATGGAGATGGAGATGGAGATGGAGATGGATATGGAGGAGTGATGAGTGTGGTGGTGGTGGTAGTGTTCATCATTGTATGGAGAGCTTGAGATGGTGTTTTAATGGCGGGAGATGTGGTTTATGTAATTATCCCTCTATTTTAACAACTTTTTGATTGTTTTGGGACATCCATTTATAGCAATAGCATCACATCTTATCCATTTCTATTCAACAACCAATTTTTTTTTTGGGTTTTTCTCTCTTGTACCCCTGTGGTTTGCACTTTTCCAAGTTGTACCCTTGCATTTCAGAGACTACTAGTTGTACCCCTAACCTTCATTAGTAATTCCCAACAGTGATGTAAACACTCAAAACCGTCAATTTGAGACGTTAAGTGCCCTCATGGCATGTCTTATTATCCAACATGGCATTTATCTTTTATCTTTTTTCTTTTTTCTTCACTTACACTTTCCCTCCTATTTTCAATGTTTTCCCTCCTTTTTTTCAATGCTTTCCCTCCTTTTTTCCCATTAAATAGTCTTCTTACTCTATTATTCAATCTCCATTGCTTTCATCTCCATTTATTTCCTTAATTTCCATAATTTCCCTCTCACCACTAGAGATGGCAACGGATCCTGGACCCTATCCAGATCCGCGGATCCGGACCCTGATGGGTAGGATATGGATCCTAATTT
>LHUT01008102.1:0-10253 GCA_001412135.1 Silene latifolia subsp. alba | reverse complement strand
ATATTCTTACCCCTATACAATAATTATCATTATTTTCACTATATTCCTTAATTTTCGTGCCATTGTCCAAATGGAACACTTATTCAGAATAGGAGAGAGTATTTTGCTATTAATGGTAAGTGTTAAATTTTTTAATTTTCTCACTAATATAAGTGTACCATGACATAATAGCATCCGGTGGGCTTCAAAATTTCCTATTTTCAACCTACAAATTATTTTCATCATCTTTTGTACGCAACCACCGTTCTCATCCCCTCTCCAACTAACTTATAGCAGAAAACTCGGAATGAAATGTTTTTTTAAAGTTTTTGTTGTATATTTGTGTCAACAAACAATTAGAAATGATTCAACTTATTTTTATACTACATTTTAATTTTAATATTATTGTGTTTGAAATTGTTTAACAATTCTATAAGCACCACGTATCTACAATATTAAATGACTAAAATTTGTAAATACGAAACCTATAATCCCCGAAAAATATTACTCTCTCCACAGTCCAAAGAAAATGGCTATAAAAACACCGAGAGCCTCGGAAGCTGCGAGTTCGAGCCCCGTCAATCCCTTTAATCTTTCCATTTCTCTATTATATGTGAGTAATATTTTAATGAAATGGAAAAAATATTAAAATGTGGAGGGAGTAATATATATACTCTTTAATTGAACTAATGTGATTTTTTCTTATTTAATTTACCAACAAAATTTTTATCATAAAAGCCATGTTCTTTCTGGCGTAATTGCAATTTATTTTAGTTCAGTTTATTTTAGCTCATCTCTTTCAATTCAGCTCAGTTCCATTCAATCTAATTCAGCTCCTTTCAACCAAAAAGAACAAGATCATAGTCACTTGTGAAAAAAGCAACAAAAGTGGGCCAAAAATGAAATACAACATGACACACAAAGAACTTCTTCCTCTTTTAAAATGGGCTCCATCAAAAATTCCAAACAAATCCTAGTCCACTAACCCAAATTTAACCCCAAATTAAATTACCAAACCCCACCATTTTTCCAAAATCAAATTCCCCAAAAATTCCCTCTTTCATTTCTTCAATCAAATTAAGAAAACCCAAACAAATCCCTCAAAATCCTTCATTTTTCTTCACACAAAACAAGTAGATAATAACAATTTATCATTAATTGGATTAATTAATTGATTGATTGATTGATTAAGTTAGGAATAGTAATATTAGGAGGGTAAAAGTTTTAAAAAATGTCAATGAGGATAAAAGCAGTGGTGGATAAATTTGTAGAGGAATTAAAGGAAGCATTAGAAGCAGATATACAAGATAGAATGATGAAAGAAAGAGAAATGCAAAGTTATATTGAAGAACGTGAACGTGAAGTTGCTGAACGTGAAGCTGCTTGGAAAGCTCAACTCTCTCGTCGTGAGGTCGAATTCTCCAATTCCCCTTCTTTTATCTTAATTTTAATCTAATCTATTAATGATTGGTTTCCGAAGTTCGTGTTATGATGGAATAAAACAAAATGGCGTGTTTCGAGTAGTAGTGGGGTCGAATTAAAACAAAGTTAATACGTCTTGCTTAAGATGGAGTATCCGTCTTAAATTTTGACCCGGGTCAAAATTTTTGGCATTTCCTAGGCAACGTGCCATGTGATTTGGTACATATTTGACTCGTCTTAAATGAGAAATTGTGATCAAAGTTACCGGTTTTTATATCCTGGGGTTTGTGAATTTGGAGAATACAAGTGGCGAGGTTGTGTACATCTGTGGAGCCATTGAGGTACTTGGGTAATGGTGTTATTGGTGGTGGTGAATGAGCTATCAAAGTTACCGTCTTTTTATTCTGGTGTTTGTGGATTTGGAGGGTTTGCCAATTCTCTTTCAGTTTATGTATATAGTGTATGAGTGTTTCGAGCTAAGGGTTCTGTCCCAAATATATATTGGTAGAACAGTAAAGATTTATGTAGGTATCGACTCCCAGGTAGCTGAGCTATGTGGAGGTGTTGAACTGACTGATATTTTCTCACAATTTAAAATAGTTGCGAGTTTTAGAAAATCGTTATATGAAAATAATTAGTTTGATCAATTAGGACAAATTTTACATATATATGGTGAAATTAATAGTTGAAGGGGAGCCTTGGCGCACCGGTTAAGTTGTTGCTTTGTGACCTTGAGGTCACGGGTTCAAGTCCTTGGAGCGGCCTCTTGCCAAAATGGCAAGGGAAGGCTTGCCCCAATTACACCCTTGTGGTGGGATCCTTCCCCGAACCCTCGCCTAGCGGGGACGCCATTGTGCACCGGGCTGCCCTTTTTATGGTGAAATTAATAGTTACGGTTAGACATGAATAGACTGTCTATTTTGGATGAATGTATTATTTGCGCCTGCTAAAGCTGTCAGAATGCGCCTTATATTTCTGGTTTTTGTTGCTGAACTTGGGAACTTAAGGTATTGAATGTTGGGGAATGCTTAATATTGCTTTTTGATGCAAATTTTTTTATCCCCCTTGTGAGCTTAGTTGTTCCGAATTTTAGGCTTGATATCAGTTATTAGGATTCATATTCTTTGCGTAGTATGGGCATTGGGATGATGAATTTCCCTCATCAATCTATTGGAGGTTATGTTTCCTTTGACTAGTGAAGTAATTGGATGATATGGAAGTTTTAGGCTTGAATTCAGTTAAGCTGTTTCCTTTGACTAGCTTAGTTGTTCCAAAGCAGGAAATTAAGCTGTCAATTTTAATTACCGAAGTGGCATCATTAGCGTTTAAAGAGTAATGTAAGTTAAGCTACAGTGTTTATTCTCCGGGTGGATAACCTATTCATTTTCTTGGGGCAAGTGGATCCAACTGACTGCTTCATGCCTGCATTTCTTTGTGGTGGATTGTGGCGCCGCTGGGCAATGTTTAGCTTGTATAACTATCTTTTTGTGGTCACTACGTTTTGCATTCGAAAGAAGTCACAAATGGGCTAGTTGGAGCCACAGTTTTGATTGGAGTCACACACACTGATAATTAACAAATTACTTTGTACAATGATTTAAGAGGGTTGGTTTGGATCTTTGTTGCTGAAATTGGAAACTTATGGTATTGAATGTCGGGGAATACTTGGTGTTCCTCTTTGATGCAAATATTTACCCCACTTTGTGAGCTTAGTTGTGGCAAAGCTTTTGGCTTGAGTTCAGTTTACTAGGATTCATATTCTTCGCATAGTAACTAGTAAGTACATGGGATGAGAAGTTTTCCTTGTCAATCTATCCGAGGTTTCTGTTTTGTTTGACATAGGGAAGTACTTAGATGTAAAGGAAGCTGAAAGCTTCAGTCGACGGTACTTATTTAGAGGCGATCTAGCATAATTAGCTAAGCGGGAAAATTACGGTTTGAAGAGTAATGTTAGTTAAGCTACCAGTGTTGACTGTCGGGGTGGATATCCCATTCAGAGAAGCGAATGCCATGAACAATAGCATGCCTGCATTTTTTTTGCCGTGAATCGTGATGTCCTTTAATCAATTTTAGCTTGTATTTAACTATCCCTTTGGAGGTCACTACCTTTTGCATTTAACTATTTAAGCGAAGTAAGGAATTAGAGCTACAGTTTTGATGGAAAAGTCACTCATAATTGTCAAACAACTTTGTACAATGATTCAAGATGTCTAGGTTTCGTTTATTTCTACTATGGTGGCAAAAATGACATGCTTTTACATTTTTTTTTCCGTCTTGAGGGGGTCAGATACAATTTGGTCACATTGATCTGGCCAAGTTTTAGAATGTGTAGGGGAGGTGAAATGACGGTTTTGTCCGTTCTGTTAGATTGTGTGAAGTAGTAGGACTTCAGAATTTGTATGAATATGACTGTGAAGTCGGCAGCTGTGTTATACTTGCAAAGTTGAGTTAGTAAACTTCATAAAAATTAACATCTGGAAATAACAACAGCGAGTTCTTGCTGTATAGCCTGTATTCATATAGAATTTGGGTTGCATTGACGAGTTTTTCACTGCTTGCGTAATTGATTCACCACTGGACCCAATTAGGTGATATTGCTATTCTGTACTCGAGGTATTTCCATCTAAAGTTGTTCGTTATATGACCAATGTTGCAGGCTGAGATTGCTCGTCAAGAAGCCAAACTAAAGATGGAGAGAGAAAACCTAGAAAAGGAGAAAAGTGTTCTGATGGGAACTGCATCTAATCAAGATAACCAGGATGGAGCACTTGAAATCACCGTCAGTGGAGAGAAGTATCGTTGCCTGAGATTCTCAAAGGCTAAGAAATGACTGCTTTTGGTTAAAGAGGCTCACTTGCTACAACAAAATTCCTCAACTTCCGTCCCTGCATATTGTGTTCCATCTTGATGCCGACCACGCTGATTGCTGTAGTGCTAGTTTATGTCCATGTCATTTATTGTTTGTGCATACAGTGACTTATCTTATCATCATTCATTCCTACATGAACTGGATATAAGTCGTGTTAGGTCTTAATTCTCATTGATCGAGATGTATTCGTAGTTACTGTTCTGTAGTTTGTATTCCAAAAATGAAAAGAAAACATTTAGTCAGCAGAATGAAAAGCGATTGAGCTGTTCTCTTCATTGAATTTCGGATCTTCAATATTTATGTAAGGCGGTCTTAACAAATATTATGTAAACTCGCATTACGTAATTATCATCGTTTATATGGGAATTTGGTAAATAACATGTTCACGATATCTTGGTTTAAAATCGTCTTACAAGAGACCTCATTTTTTCCAGTGTCTCCCTTGTTTTGCTTCTGTATTTTTGTAGTCTATAACGTACATTTATACTGTTACAATAGGAAGTAGTGGAGTTAGTGGGGCTTTAGTTTTTTATTTTTTATTTTTAATTAATGGTCAGTTAATAAAAACTGTAAATAAGTTTGACTGAGATTCAAACTTTTTACTGACTAATTTTTGCCTCCAAAAAAATGTAAAAACTGTTTGTAACCGCTCTTACTTAACCCCCTTGAGCAGAAAACTACTATCAGTAATGAACCAAGCAGAAGAAGACTCTTATTTTAGCACAAAACTGTTCTTCAGTTGCAAGAAGAAGCACAAGAAATGTTTAGAGGTAACATAATTCAGTTACTTTCGTATGTAATCCTCGCTACTACACTCGCTCATGGAATAGCGAATAGCGTGAGTTCTTCTCAACTGGGCAGTCAGATCACAGTTAATGTTAGGAGTTTTGGAGTCCGAGCAGATGGTAGAACCGATGACAGCCAGGTATTTTTTTCACTTTTCTCCTCTGAATTCATAGACGAGTTGTAATTCATCAATCTCAGTTTTCTGTTTTGTGATGCTAGGCGTTTAATGCAGCTTGGGAGAAGGCATGTAACTCTACAGGAAATGTGACTATGTTGATTCCGAAAGGAACTTACCTGGTTGGCCCTCTTAAGTTTCGAGGGCCGTGTCAAAAAGTTTCATCACTTACAGTTCTAATGAAGGTAATCAATTGATTACTCGGTAATAACTGCAATGCTTCTAATTTTGATCCATTTTTTACTTGGGCGAAAGATTAATCAACTGCAGCAAGTAATTTTATTTGACAGGGTTATTTGAAGGCAACCACGGACTTATCTGAATATGAACATGGATCTGGATGGATCGAGTTTGCGTGGATTGAGGGGTTAACCCTAAGAGGAGGCGGGGTTTTTGACGGTCAAGGTGCCAAAGCTTGGCCTTCCAACAACTGTCCTACCAGTTCAAAATGCGACCTCCTTCCTACTGTATGTTCCTTGATCTTTACACGATTTTCAAGAAATCGGGTGCAATTTAGCCTCATTAGCTCGAGTAAGTCTGGTAAACTAATATCTTGTGTATTTTCTACCAGAATTTGAAGTTTGTGGGAATGAACAGGACAACCATTCATCGAATAACCTCGTTAAACAGCAAGTTTTTCCATATAGCACTTGTACATTGCAGAGACTTCAAGGGAAACAGACTTAAGATTTCTGCCCCAAGTGATAGTCCAAACACTGATGGCATACACCTTGAACGTAGCTCAAATGTCCGTATATACAAGTCAGATATTGGTACCGGGGATGATTGCATCTCAGTTGGCCCCGGAAACTCTCAGATCACTATCACAAGTATCAATTGTGGACCTGGTCATGGTATAAGGTTAGCTAAATTTATTCATCATAAATACATATTACCGCCTTCTTCTGGCGTATTTAGTTGTTTACTGTTTTTTTTTTGTTTTTTTCCGAAAGTGTTGGAAGCTTGGGGAAGTACCCTAATGAACAAGATGTAAACGGACTGGTCGTGAGAAATTGTACCATGGTCGGGACTTCAAATGGGATTAGAATCAAGACATGGGCTGATTCTCCTGGCAGAAGTGCTGCAACTAATATTAGTTTCGAAAACATACTGATGAAGCACGTGAGAAA
Source organism: Silene latifolia subsp. alba (assembly GCA_001412135.1). Lineage (NCBI taxonomy): Eukaryota > Viridiplantae > Streptophyta > Magnoliopsida > Caryophyllales > Caryophyllaceae > Silene > Silene latifolia. The sequence continues at coordinate 3,892 of LHUT01008102.1, read as the reverse complement.
TCCGATTATTATCAATCAAGCTTATTGCCCTTTCGAGTCTTGCTCATCTGAGGTATAAGTCTCTTGAATGTCGGTCTCACAATGACATTATCATGAGACTGTTTTTTTTATATTAATTAAAATATGAGACGGTCTAACTTCTGCTAATAATTTTACAGGCACCGTCAGGAGTGCGATTAAGCGACATATATTTCAAGAATATCAGGGGAACTTCACTGTCTGAAGTAGCAGTGTCACTTTTCTGCAGTAAAGGGTTTCCATGCAAAAATGTGTTTTTACAGAATGTTCTGTTGAATTTAGCTACCGGGGCAAGACGGCCAATTTCGACTTGTGAGAATGTAGAAGCAAGGTACATTGGCACCCAGATGCCACCTCCATGTCCTTAATTTTACTTCAGTTTTCGAGGAGAGCTTTCATCTGATATTTACTTTACTGGTAGAGTGATTCTGATTTTCATTGAACAATTTTGTGCTAAGTTATGACTTTGTTGGCAATTTCAATGGTTAATTGAAATTCAAATGCTATGTTACTTCGACTTTTCATTTTCCGATCATATCCATATTCTTGAGTCTTGACCATACTTATGGACTTAGTTTAAAAATGCGCAAGACGCACCGAGGCGCAAAGCGCAAGGCGAAGGCGAGCGCCTTTTTGATGCAAGGCGCCCTGTTTTTTATATCAAATTTGTAATTTCTAATAGGCGCGCCTAAAAGATATGGAAAAGTGTGTACTAGTTAGCCTTGTTAGCTGAGCCGCGTCTAAAATGGACCGAGGCGTTTTGGCTAGTGCCTCTCCAAGGCGCGTTTTTTTAAACTAAGCTTACGGATACCATTTGGAACGCGTCCAAGAAAAGAAAAACATTTAACAGAAAAAACTCTTTTTTCGTAATTTTGATGGAAATGTTTAGAGAGCTTTCTCTTACATTTTTCACTGTGAAGCTACAATGGATAAACTTTTGGACAAAGCGGTCTTTATTGTCGATGTTTGATGACTGCAATGGTAAAAGAAAGTAAAAAACATCTGTTATACTCGGAAAAGGGGTATAACAGTAAATCTATGATATCAAGATCATTTCTTCTTAAGAGGAAAAGAAGCCATCTTGTAGATGCCACACATCCCTTCGGGACGGCCATTGTTTCTTTTCATCCTTATGTATCCTTGCTCTCCCCATTTTGCCCCCCATGAATTCCTCACAATGATGTAGTCCGATCCCTTTGTCGACCCGTATCCTACAGCTGCAACTCCATGGTCTAGGGTTGTTCCACAATGCCCATCAAAAACTCCCTGCAATAACACAATGTCACTGTACTGTTAGTATCTAGAATCCCTTTTTTGACTAAAATTGTCGACAGTCGAGACAGTCTCTCTTTTTATGTGAAATATTACCCCACTGTAGAACTGAAAATCTCTTCCGGATGCCTCGATTGCAACACTAATTGGCTGGTGAGCTAGTGCCTTCAGTAAGCTTCGTTCATCGTTCTCTGGGACATCTTGGTGTCCACTTATGGTAACAACTTCTATGTCCTACAAAAGTACAACCGCTTTGTGTTGTTAACATAAGGGTAAGGCTGCAGACATCAGACCTCCTTACCACGCCAGTTGTGGGGCCCTTACAGATAATGGAACGCGGTGTGCCATGATTATCTGAATTCAGGAATTTTATTGACAGAAAGAGATTCTTACTTTTTTGGCTTCGCAACGTCCTTCCTCCATGAGGTAAGGGTAGTCCTCTTCTTTGTGAAGTCCATTATTAGCAACAATGAATTCAAATGCATTGTCCATAAGACCTCCACTGCAGCCATTGTTGCTAATATCGCAGTCTACCAACTCTTGTTCAGAGAGCGATGTCAAGTTTCCTGTGACAATCTGGTTTATTCCCTCGACTGCAGCCACAGTCGAAAATGCCCAACAGCTTCCTGCAGTCGAAAAAATAACATATTAAACATAACATTTCTCGAGTTTCCTCAAAGAGTCCTGCCTATAGAAACATAGCGCACTTGATCATGTAACATACATGGGTCCGTCTCATGATATTATCATTTACGAGACTGTCTCAGATAATTTCTGTTGTCGAAAAAAATGAAAATTTCCGACTTACCACATTGGCCTTGATTTTTAACAGGCGCAACAGCGCCTTTCTTTCTCCAATCAACAGATTTTGGAATGCTAGCAACATCTCTGTACACAAAATCTTCCGACAATTCCCTCCTTGTTTCCGCAACCTTCAATCCCAAATACTTATTCTTAAACTCGACTTGGGTTAAATCCGCAAACTCATTCAATCCAAGCCAGTAGTTACTAATCTCCTTGTTCCTTTGATCAATATGCTTCAAATTATCGACAAATACTTCAAACTTGAGTAACCTCTCTTCAAGGCTATTATACCTTCTTTCATGTTTTGACATCCATGAGTTAAACAAGTCATGGAGTCGTTCCTCCGAGCCTAAATCATCCGGGGAGTACCCGATGATTGAAAAGTCATGACCCGCGACTTGATACACTACTAGAAGTATACTCAAGATGTACATGGAATGAACCATTGTCATTTTATTGTATGTGTTTTGTAATGTGAAGAGTTGTGTTTTTGATTGATATTAAGGAGATGTAAGAAGGGTATGTATTTATATGGTATGGTATGAGACTTTGAGTTGGGTTGCTTTGAAGTAAAGTGAGATTAAGATATTTGATGAACAAATCTTTAAGGGTGGATGTTTTCTGTTAATCTTAAGTTCAAAGTTTGTTCATTGTTGTTGGAAGGTGTATTATTAACAAGTTTTTTTAAATGAGATGTGTGTGTAATGTTTCTATTTCTAACTCTAGTTTGTCTAACTAAATATTACTCCCTCCGTCTCACTCATTAATTAATTGATTTCAGCATAAAGACTTATTGATTGATACACTTTCTTTTTTGGTATAGAGAAGCGGAATTAATCCAAACTATTAACCGGGATAGAGAAAGTATATTGTTAGAAATTAAGCTTTATAGTTTAGCATTAAATTTATGAAATTTCTTTCATTTAAATCAAAGGATAAAACAATATGAAAAAGTCAGATAATTTTATAATAAAAAAGCATCATGCACTTAAATAATAATGCTTCCCGAAATTTTTGATCTATTCTAGTGTTGTGCCCTATAAAAAAGTGTCATGTGCATCAATTATAAATTGTAATCCTCGGGTTGGACTATTGTAAACCATTTTCAATAACGCTATATCACAATGAGTTGAAGTTAAGAATCACTTAGTCGTAGACACCTTAAGATTACTTTTATACTTCGGGAATTTTTGTCTTGTCAATCTATCATTATCTCGATCCAGAATGTCCTTACCACCTACATGTCAAATATGGGTTTACACAAGATTTTATTAATGCACGTTTGATCATCGTTGGTACCACAACGAATCTGCATCATAATAATGCTCTTTTACATTTCTCAACGTATTCAGACACACGCTCTAAAAACATCTAAAAAGTGCATTACTTCATATGCATCCATCAAAGACCCCATAATGTTAAAATCAGCATTTAAAACGCTAAATAACTACTACTTTTGTGTCATATGACTATATGAATGACCTTTCATAAGTAATCTATATATCCACCAGTTATACCCTTTTCATAAGAACGTGAAAATGTAACTTTGCAAGTGTATCCCAAGAGTCATTATGACAAATTAACAATGAGTTATCCTATGTCAAGACCCAATTAGATCTCAAGACACCCTAAATTAGTTAGATTTCGGGACATCCTAAATCTAAATTATTTGAACACCCTAAATCTAAATTATTTTATACTCCGTAGATATTACCTCATTTTGACGCGATAATCTCTAATTTTTTCAACGGAAAATGCACGCGGTGCCCTTAAACTTTCGATTTTTGCCCGAAATACC
>LHUT01008098.1:0-10254 GCA_001412135.1 Silene latifolia subsp. alba | reverse complement strand
AATAGGTACTTGCCTCTCCATTTCTTTTGAAGAAATGGAGAGAAAATGGGCTCCATTTATTCCACCCTTGCAAACTCCATCAAACACCCGCTATTTGCAGCTAATGTTGGGACTGGCGAGTGGTGACAACCGCAACACCAACATAAATGATCCTAATAAAAAGATGGTAAGTTTAGTAAACAGCCAGTATGGAGAATTGTCAAAATATTCGCCAAGGCATAACTTTAAGGTTATACTCCATAAGTATTTGTCTATTGATACAACTGGTAAGAAATAAAAACAATCGTTCCCCTTTCAAACACAACCAAATGTTAAATGTAAAATTCAAAGCAGGCAAACTTCAATGCTACATGAATTTTTTGTCCCTCTATCCGAGCTCAGCCACCTTTGCCTGCCTTATCGGCTTTCTGGAAATTTCTCCTCGTAATTCTGAGGAAGCTGCATCAAGAATAAAATACGGTTTTAAATTCCAATTCTGAAAATTAAGAAATGATCCTACAAATATATAATGGTCATCACTTCTAACTGACCATGAAGGTTGCGGTGATCATCTTTCCTGCAAACCATCGGCCATGGAGGGCTTGTTGTGCATTCATAGCAGCTTGTGTATCACTGAACTTCAGGTATACGTGTCCTTCACTGAATCTGCACACAAAGTAAAACAATGCGGAAATATAAAACATGAACGAGCAAGATTTTCATCGTGGTCAAGATACCGAAATTAGGCCGATAATATCTACAGTAATCCATCCATCACATTTTAACACGCACGATTGAATTTGGTGATCACTTATGGACTTATGGTAGTTAAACTTTGAAAGGCTAAAATACTAATGAAAAAAACGACCATATGACAATATTAAGAGAATTCTCAGCTATAGTACTGTATTAAATAGAAGTATATATTGTGATACGTTGTCTGGCCCAAATCTCGGTGGTTGCACCACAAATGCAGCCAATACCAGCTCAAAATGAGATAGTGGTAACCTTTAAAACCATAAAAACAGTCGTGAATCGCTTCCATATCACTACCCAGATCTAATACCATATTCGTGGCAATGTTAATGTTAGTCTCAACAGCATTCTTTATAAAGACATACTTTAATACTTTCAGTCACGTCAAAACTAAACTAGTCAAGTGAACTCAAATAATCTCCCGTAAACCATCGGCCGTGAGGGCTTGCTGTGCATCTTGAACATTCAACATCTTTGGGACCTCAAACAAGCTAATAATGATAAATCTAAGAATTGGGTCTTACTTGTCGACGGAGATGTGCTTCAATGATCCATGCTTGGAACATTCACCCATGACATCGTCCTTTATATCCAGATCAAAATCAGGTTCCGTCTGGACGAAAAAACAAACATGAGAGGATGAAAACGAAAATAGGGCGAAATAGCGAAAACCACCAAAATAGTACTACCCACCTCCATCTTGGGATCAAACATATTCTTCAGTAAAAGGCATTCACTGGGGACACCTATGGCCTCAACTGGTGGAAGGGCCACAGGAGGAATAGGGAGACCAGCACCAGGCATCCCTCCTAATATGGGAGTAACGACAGGGGCAGAACCAAGCATGGGTGCAGATGATGCCGAAAAACCAGCCGATGAGGCAAGTGAACCTCCAACACTGCATCAAGATGTTCGAAGATAAATTTCAATACATACCCTACTTTAACAGTGAGCCATATATATCGATATAAAAAACTTCTAACCTAAAAAAAAGGAGTACTAAGTCATACTCCAAAATGTAGAAGAAAATTTCCCCTTGAAACTATGCTACAAGTTTACAACACTACTTTGAAAATAGTAGCAACGCTTACAATGGAGTTTTAAAAAGAGAGGAAAAAACACTAAAACTAACCCTGGAGCATTGCCACTACGATCTAATTTTTGCATGAGAAGTGCTCGTGAACTTGCATTTAAAGCCTGCAAAAAAACAAAGAACTGCTGATTGAGGAATAACACTCAGAAAGGCCAAAAAGACATCATATCCTAGTGGCTTACAATGTTTAAAAGGTAAACAAGAAATTGAAAAGCTCAAACTCTTAATCGAAGAATAATAGCAACGGCCCAGCCCCAACCCAAATCTTCTCTCCGCTCCCACCTTAGGTGTACTGGCCTATCTCTTTACTCTCTTACCAGCCTCTGCCTCGCTCCACACTTTTCCTTCTGTACAAGTCCTCATATGTCCAATTGTCCAAATAAGGTCCACAGAATGTCAACTAAAAAGTAATTAACTGTGAAGAGCTTGGTTTTCCAAATTTCATATAAAAAGACAATATTTCCATAAATCTTTTGGGCAACAAGAAAACCCCAACCCCAAAAATATGTTTCCAAATAAGAAAAAAAAAATAGATGCAGGCTAGATAGATAAGGAGGGAAAAAAAATAGGGAGGGGGAAGGCTGAAAGAGGAAAAACAATACTAACCAAGCCACCGCCTTCATCGTCATCTAAATCACCATTGGTTGCCCCAACATCTTGCATTCCAGGTTGATCAGTGACAGCCGACACCTAGAGATAAAAATGTTAACATAAGGCGCACATAGTATTACACTTTACAATTTAACAGTACATTTACCAAACACATACAATAAAAGAGACAGAGAAGATGCAAATATGTATGACAACATTCAAAGAACCCTATTGGGGATCAGAAGCAACCCAAAGTTCAATTTTGATCTGCATTATTCACCAAAATGCCTAGATTGTTTTGAAGTAAATAAAATGTCTACTATTGAAATTGAAGGCCAAAAGATTTGTTTTTGACTAGACTATACTAATTAACAACTTTTAACTTAGCAATAGCATGGGCTGAAAGAAAACTTGGCGTTCATTCTTACAGTGAAACCAACAATTACCTTGATATACCGTCCACCAATATCCAATTGTCCGTTTAGTGTCTGCGCAGCTTTAGCATCTTCAACACGTGAAAACTGGACAGTAGGATAAATTAAAATAGATGCTAGAAACTTAAATGAGAGGTAACAATATTTCACAACAATAAAGTTTTAACACTTAATGCTAACCATATATTAGCAAGTAGACTTGTGAAGATAGTAAGAATTCTCACCTGGACAAAAGCAAAACCTTTACAAAGACCTGTCTCATCACGTGGCAGTTGCACAAGCTCTATAGTCCCAAATGTTTCAAAAACCTATACAGAATCCAAACAGTTAGGCTAAATTAAAGAAATAATTGATCAACACAGCATGCAGCACCAGTCAAAATAAACTTCCTAGAGGCAGCTAGCTCACAAGCTATCTTCGGACGTAGATAACTTGGATAGCTATGATCGTTGAAAAACCTGAAGTATCATCTATGGCTAGATGTGCTTAATAGTTTTACCAGCCAAATTTTATTGTGTCAAATCCAACAGAATTAGTACTCCGTATGTGATCTTTAACACTACCTGAGGAGTCCTGACTACCCTCGTTTCATGACCTATCATTAACCTCTATCCAATTCAATGAGACGTAATTAACTATGAAATAAACTTATTATACTGCCAATTCCTAGCACATCCCATCCCAGCATTGACTGCTAACCATTTTAAGTAGAAATTGTACCTAGAAACTGAGATATTCAAGTGCATATATCATAAAAAGAGGAAACGACGTCATAAATAAACCAGAAACCAAAACACATTAAATTTTCTTACCACACGTATCTGTTCTTCCGTAATATTAGGTACTAAATTTCCAACATATAGCTTCCTTGCTGCCCCAGAACCTGTGAGGCTAGTACCTCCAGCGGCTGTAGATGTAGACTGAACCAAGTTTTTCTCAGCTTCAGAAGGTTTAACCATAACAGGTACCCCACGTATAAGTTGTCCGGAAAGAGCTATAGCCATTGGAACTGACATAACATCATAAAATTCAATATACCTGCAATAGAAAGTGATGGACACAGACACTTATTTGGGGAGAATTATACATGATAATAATCTCACCAGTAATGGAGTAAATACAGAGAGTGCTTTGGAATAAACAAGTACCACATAAAGGCTACAGATACAACACAAATGGAACGGACATCCACCGATTTCAAATGAACAACGTAACTTGAACATGTCTTACATATCATAAACATCATTGATTCAACAGATCATTTTTCAAAAATCAAATGCTAACGGATATTTCCAGTACATAACGCCACATCTTAAAATTTCATTGATTTCAACACCAAAAAGGTAGCAATCGTCAAAGCAAATCAGGATATTCATAATCTTATCTTAGCCTTCCATTTATGTTATTTAGATCCCCAATACCCCGGGAAATCTACATTAGACTTGAAAGTTAGCAGAAGGAAATTTAACTATATCCTCAACCAAGTTTTTAAACAAGAGAATTAAAAAAATGATCGAAGTGTTAACTGTTAAACCTTGTAAATTCCACGGTATGTGAAACACTCGCTTTCAATACATTTCTTGCAAACCCCTCCCTTTTAAACATCTTTTGTGTCCGATAGTCTTCAAGACCACTTTATTGCGAAAAATTTCAACTTTCCAGCATTGACCATTGTAGTTACGGAAAACCTTATTTCCTTCTTTTTACGACTTCCATCCAAACGGATTTGTTTCCCTTTAAACTTCCTTTCTAGTTCAGATTTATCTGAAAGTCTCTTTTCATGGATTTTTAGGCGCATCGTGCAAGCCATGATTGATAAAGTTGACTATCGAGGAAAAACAAGAATCACTTGTTCTCCTTGTCACCATCGGAAAGTGGAATTTTTTGGCCGGAAAGAGCAAATGGAGAGTGTTAAGCATAAAATTTATTACAAGGGACCGTAAATGAAAATAAAGGGAAGTGTTTTGCAAAAACTTCGTATCTAAAAGGGAGTGTTCGGGAATCAAACCTACAGAAAACACTAAGATAGATGAAATAAATAAACAATTCATGAGTTAAGGCAATCTATGTGTGATTCAAACACCGGAGGATCAACTGGACTTAAACAACCTTAATTAAAAATAAAATAAAATAAAATAAAACATCACAATTCAAAAACCCATTAAATTTAATCTGAATTCATCAAAAAGACATACCCCACTCCTTTGGAACGTCTGGAACTGCGATCCATTATAAGTCTTACATCTCGTACCTAGAAAGAATATTCAGCATTTAGTGATGATTATTGAAACATGAAAATACATAAACTTCTTGTTAGTACTAAATGTAAACTACCAGGCCCTTATCTTTCAAGACAAACAAAAAACACAAGAAAAAAGTATGTTCATCAATATCCAGACCTCGATAAAAAAAACGTTAGAAAAACTCTGGTGTTCGACATGTACTCAAGACATAAGAGTGACATCCAAAATTCCAAATTATCTTTTGTGGGCCTCTCAAAGGATAACAATAATATTAGAACAGCGGTTGCTAGCCAGTCTTGAAGAATGCATAAGGGAAGCCACAGGAAAGAGAACGTTATTACTTCAGGATTTCAGTTTTTCTGAAGAAAATTTTCTACAAGATCAGACAAAGATAAAGATGTCTAATCTAAAAACATGGATACAGAATAAACATGATCAACTGAATAGCTATGGACAGAGCATTTAGATTTCTTACCTTGCCTGCTCTTGAGAAAAACTCAAAAATATCTCTTTCATCTGCTCTTAGAGGGAGCTGTCAGTAGTACAGAGCAGGTTAGCAACCATTACATGCAAAATACTACAAGAACCATGAAAAGTCGATAGAACACATGAATACACGTATAAAAATTAAAATACCTGATAAGCAAAAACTGTTCTCTGATCCCTTTCTGGGTCAGCCTCCGGCTCTGTTGTTTCATCCTTCTTTTCTTTATGACGTCTGCAGGGCAATAAGCATCAAGAAACTTATTTAGAAAGAATGGGGAAAGACACTACACTTAGTACACATTCATGGGAAAAAAAAGACCCTAATCTAGTTGCGAGGACCATTAATATCCATAAGACCAGTACGAACGTAAAAAAAAATGTGAGGCCAATTTAAATATCTGGACATAGCAGCATTTGCTCCACTACTTGCACAAAAGACGAATCAAGCCCTGCAGCGAGGTATTAAATGAATAAGATTTCACAAATCACATAGAACGGAACGAGTAACACCACATAAGATTAGAGAATTTTGACAAACCTGTCGAATCCAAGGACACGAACGTCAACAAACAAAGATTTAAAAAAAAAACACAACAGCTATGTTTTTTATAAAACATATGGGAGGCCAAAGAGCGGTCTACGTTTGTAATATCTAAGAAGTCAAAGAGACTTTAAAATTCCATTAAGGAGAGCCGACATAACCATATTTTTTTGCACTATAAACATTTTTAAAGATTAAGAAATTTTCTAGAACGAAGATGTTAATAAGGCTCAATAGCCTAGTGCTTCATATTATGTCACTAATGGTGTTACGAATTATTAGTCCTGTAAAATGGTATGGGACCTTGTTAGCCAAACAATGTTAACCCCACAACAATCAGAAGATGGAGTGCTTCTCCTAAGCAAAGCTCATCACTCCCTCACCAGCATGTCTGCAACACAGCAAATGTGATTTAGCAATATGTCAAGAGATGTCTGTCTGATAAGAGATTTTAAGGATGTCATCATTCCCCTAAAACCTCCAATGATGAATCCCAACAGCAAGACATCTCACAAATTCCCATGAGTCTAGGAAGACATTAAAACCCATAGCCTGAATTCCAGAGCCTGGCTCATTCGCCAGAATGACCAGGTGAAGATTGCTCTAGCAGATCTGCGAGTTCCGAGAATCTACTTTTCAATAATGAGAATTCAAAAATAAAAAGCATAGCTAGTCCAACAGATTTCGCAGATTAAACAGATACACAAGAGAAATAGCACCTTAATGAATTATAAAAGCAAAAAGATGTATTTACAATCCGACAAATCTATGATCAGTTCACAGGAAGTACCTAGTAATACAAAAGACTATAAAACAACACGACTGACAATTAATAGAGGGTTTCAAAAACGGTAAACTAACACTTAGGGGGCGTTTGGTTCATAGAAGGGAAAGGGAATGGATTCGGAAAACGGAAACAGGGGTAATGGAAAGGGATTACCTCAAATATCCTCTAATGTTTGGTTGCAAATTCCGAGGGAAAGGGAAACATCCTCATTCACTACCCTCAAAAACATTATCCACCATATCCCCCACCTACAACCACCACCCATGACACAAACCAGCCTCTGCCACCCTTCCACCACCACCAGGCCGCCGCCGACCCACTTTACGGGCGACCATCTCTCCCGTACTGTTCTACTCCCGTCACACACCCATTAACCCCAAATCTTAACGTACTCCCACTAGGACAACCCACTACCACTCTCGAAATCTCCTCCTCCACCCCCATAAACACCAGATCTGGTGTTTGTGGTGGTGAACGAGGAGGTTTAAGAGGTGGTGGTGGTTTAAATTTGAGGTTTGTGGGTTGGGTGTGGTAGAAGGTTTGTGGGAATCGCTGGCAGGGGAGGGGAAGGTCGGCAGGGGAACGTGCGTGGGAGACGGCGCCGGCGACTGTAGTGGTGTCGGCAACGGTTGAGGTGGTTAGTGGCAGTTGGTGATGGGTGCAAATGGTGGACGTTGTGAGTGTTGCAAGGGAATGGAATGTGATACCCTTGGGGGGGGGGAATCATTTCAGAGGTAATCCCATTCTTGAAAGTGGGGAAAGAGAATGCAAAAAATAGTCTAAACAAACAGCAACAAAGGGAATGAAACCTCTCATTCCCTTTCCCTTAGACCCCCAACCAAACAGCCCCTTAATGTGTACGACAACCACCATGTGGCTTTCCGACTTTATGTTCCATTTTTTAAAATTTTGAAGCTTAGATATATACTCTAATAAGAATGACAATTTTTTCTTTAAAATGCCGTGGAACGTGGCAATTTTTAAGTTCAGAGAAAGGGAAAACAGCAGGCAGGAGACGATATCTTCGCATAGACCCCTTTTGTTATCAAAGTGGGGTTGGAGCCCTTTCAGTTATCATATATCTGAATACTATTATCAAATGAGACCATAAACAAACATGGTTGACCAGCCAAAACCAAAAGTCACTTGTTATATTTGATACTGTATTTACATATACATTTACATCACCTTTTTTTGGTATAGACGGAACATCTGATAGACACCGGTTAACTTAAAGGATCTACATACAAAAGTAAAGCAAATATATCATCAGATGCTAGAAACAAATAGATCAATGTGTACGTTGCCATGAATAGAAATAAAATCAAAGGATTAAAAACCGACAAGACAAACATTAAGCAATCAAAGTTTCATTTTGGGAGTGTGCTACTGAGGCTCAAAATAATGAAGAAAAAAGTTGGTTAAGAGAAACTCATCTGAACTCAATCTTAAAACATTGACAATGTGAAATCAGCAGCCGATATGTGTTACAACAAGCTTCAGAAATAGTAATGGAAGAGAACATATGTACCTGGTTTCTCTGTCGCGTGGATCTCTGTCACGACTTTTTTCTCTGTATTCCCTCTCCCGACTCTTTTCCCTATGCTCTCTATCACGGCTTTTTTCCCTGTGTTCCACATCCCGACTCTTTTCCCTGTGTTCCTTGTCCCGGCTCTTTTCCCTGTGTTCCCTATCTCGAGTCTTCTCCTCGTCATCCCGATGTCTGTCAACACGACTTCTACTGCGGCGATCACGGTCCTCTCTATCTCTGCCTTTCTCACTGTCCTTGTCACGGTGACGTTCTTTCCTTCCAGAATCACGATCACGTTCCCGTTCTTTATCCCTCTCCTTGTCTTGGTCACGATCTCGCCCATTCCTGTCTTCTCTTTCTCTGTCTTTATCCCTATCCCTATGTTCTCTGCTACTCTTGTGTTTCTCTCCATCTCTCTCACTCCTTTCTACTTCTCTAGATCGAGATCTACGTCTGGATGAACTTCTTTCCCTATGGCGGTCACGACCTCTAGCATCATCACCAGCCCTTGACCGCTTAGATTTTCGATCCAAATCATCCTCATCCTCATCCCTATGGCGAGAACTAAGTCTTCGTTCCTTCTCTGCAGATTTGACCGGTTCATCCCCACCATTAGTAGCTTCTTTGGTTATTTCAGGGTTTTCTACTGTCTTCTCCAAATACTCATACTCGTCAAAATCCATGTTGATACCTCAAATCACTCCACTAACAATCAATTCACCTTGCACCTGAAAATCGTAACACATCAGTCAAGTGGAATATTCAGAAATATTCAAGCACAACAGAGTCGTAGCTCTGCACATAATTTGCCAATCAAATATTCGACATAGAGCACCCAGAGAAGAACCTTGTTGACAGCGAATAAGCGCCAAACTGACTTTAATAGTCCATATTAAATATTAGCCTGTATCAACACGCAAATGCTCGGAGACAGTCAGGGTCGCGCATAAATCAAGTGTTGGTCAAAATATGAGTCTATTTGTTAGTGATTAGTAACGTCTCAATCATTTGTTAATTGTAATATTCAGAAGTACTCGAGCACGACAGAGTTATTGCTCTGCACATTATTTGAAATCATATTTGACATAGTACTCAGGAGAACCTTGATGACAACGAATAAGCGCCAGACGGACTTTAATATAAAATAATCTATGTCAATATTAGACTGACTGTCTCCAAGCGTTTGAGTATTCAATATTAGCCTATATAAACACGCAAACGCTCGCACAAATCAAGTGTTCGTCGAATCGTATCGATTTTTGATTAAGTGGACAGGGAGTATCGTTAAAAAACCTCGCGCACAAATCAAGTGTTCGTCGATAATATCAACGCGCAAAGGCGGCGCGACAGTAAGCATCGTGCACAAATCAAGTGTTCGTCGATAATATCCGTATATATAAAAGCAACAACCAATATGCTGAGAAACTTAAAAGGAGTACGAAAATCGAAAAGGAAAAGAGGAATACGAACGAGAGAGACGATGTTACCTTGATAGAAGGACGAATTGTGCGGCGGAACTGAGAAAGTAGAAGGGGATGAACGAACTGGGGTTATTTGGGAATTAGGGTTGGTCGATTTCAGGAATTAGAGGATAGGGGAGACTAGGAGTTATGGAGTAATGTGTAAATTCAGATTTGAGGAGTGTAGGAAACAACGCAAAATCTCACTTATGAGTTATGACCGCCTTCACGGTTTAATGGATGGCAGGTAAGGTCTGGGTACGGTCCGTCTAAATTCGGACCCGAGATTTTTCCTTTGGATCCGTACCCGACCCAGACCCGCAAGGGTTTAAAATTTGAGGACCCATACCCGG
>LHUT01008097.1:0-10254 GCA_001412135.1 Silene latifolia subsp. alba | reverse complement strand
TAAAATTCTAGACATTTCCTTTGGGAATACTGAGTAACGACTAATAGTCATAAACAGCTACCTAAATTTCACAATTAGACGGTCTTACGATGGTCTCACACTGTGATACGATCTATTTTTAAAAGCAAATGTATTATAAAATACTAAAACAAAAAATTAATTGTACTAAAATATCCTAATTTAGAATGTAAGTAGGAACTCATATAAGCGTATTAGTAATTACGAATTCGCAAATTGTTTTTTTTTTTTTGCAATACTTTGCGACTTTGCGTATTGAATTCCCTATTTTGAGCAAATTGCGAATTCGAATTATGCGTATTATGAATTCGGTAAGCCTGCTTTTAACACCATATTCTTTCTATCTTAATTTCAGTCAATTTAAGTTCAGCTCAGCTCCATTATGTTCAGTTCAGCTTACCTCTTTTCAAATTTACTTTTATTTCAGTCAATCAGGCCTTCGTGATGCAACATTCCCTCTGATCTTGTACGTCTATTACCGACTCTTACCGAGCATTATTGTTTCTTTACTTATGGTTGAAATGACAGGAAAATATTTCAACCTCAATTAGGAGGATAACCAATTTAAGATTCAATCCTCTTAAATAAACTAGCTAAAAAAAAATAAAAGGGAGCATCAAGTTAAAATATTTTTTCCTTTGAAAAGATAGGAGCAATTTCCTCCTCAGGTAAAAGAATCGTATATAACAATATATACACGGTATACAATCAAATAACACAGAAAAGATACAATAAAATACATACTGTATTTGTTTTTCATGAAAACAATAAAATAATTTTCCAAAGATACTCTTTGCCTCGTTTTTCTTCCTTTTACAAATATAAAAAATAAATCAAATAAAAATTCCAGTCTGTTCACAGCTGTACTCCATCAAATCCTCTTCTCTCCTGCCTAACCTCCCTCTCCCTCCCTTCTCCATTCTCCGTCTCCCACATTACAACAACTTCATACTATCCGCAATGCGCACCTCTAAATAACAACACTACCAAACGCCCCAAACAATCCGTCGTAAAAAATGGACCCATGTCCATTCATCCGCTTAACCGTCGGAAACCTAGCCTTAACCTTACCGTCACAAACAAAACCAGCACGTAACCTAATCCACCCAACAACCTCTCCATGTTTCTGCAAAATCAAACTCAAAGGCTTCCCACCACAAACCGCCACAATACCCTACCTCACTCCCTCACAAACTCCCGACACTTCTACTTCCACTATTGCCGCGCTTTTTCACCTCAGTAAATCCGACCTCGCTAAACTCACCCCAACCCGAAGAACGTTTTTTACCCCTGGTAAAAAACTCTTTCTTGAGATTTTTGTTTTTACTGGGCGGAGTGGGGCCAGTTGTGGGGTTAATTCTGGGAGATTACTCGGTAAAGTTACTGTGCCGTTGGATGATCTTATTGGGGTTGAAAGTCGGGCTGTTGTTTTTCATGATGGTTGGGTTTTTGTTAATGGGTCGAAAGTTCATGTTTGTGTTCGGGCTGACCCGGACCCGAGGTTTGTTTTTCAGTTTGATGGTGAACCGGAATGTAGTCCGCAAGTTTTTCAGACTCAAGGAAATGTTAGACAGCCGGTTTTTACTTGTAATTTTAGTTTCCGGAATACCGCTGTCGGTGATCGTCACCAACGTAACAGGTATTGTTTATTTCTCGCACTATAATTAGTTAGTCTTGTGTGAGAAGGTTTTATATGTAACAACTAATTGGTTTTTTTTTGTAAAACGGTTTTATTCTAAATTAGTTTAAAAGCCGGCGTCAACGACCTATATACCCTCATTTAACAATTATTCTTGTATAAAATCGTTTTTACATAAACATTATTGTAAAATCAAATGATTATTTATGGTGTTGCGTTATACAAGAATTTGTTTGAAAATGTTAGGGCAAATTGTGTGGATGGAATAAGGAAAATTAGGAAAATAAACATCGAAAATTTTAACTAAATTTGTAAGAGCTTTCACTGTCGATGGGGCGACCGCTCTTGCTAGCCCTCTTAGTTCCGTAATTTGGGAGAATATTGTTATGTTGTTGTTTTGACTCTTTTTGAAAAGCTAGAGGTAGAATTAAAAGAAGCAAATTGAGAATTTGGTGTACTTTTTGAATGGAATCTTGGTAAGAATTAGAAGAATAAATTGAAGGGGGATGCTATTGAAATTGGAATTTTGTTTAGACTTTTTGGTTTGAGAGAGAGATTTTTGATTGGAATATTAGAATCTTAGAAAATTGGATTGAATTGATTTAAAGCTGATGGGGGATTTTTGTTGTGTGGTGTGTATAGGTCGTTGCAATCGGATCAAGGAAGCGGAAGAGGGTGGTTGAGTTCATTTGGAAGCGAAAGAGAAAGGTCAGGGAAGGAGAGGAAAGGGTGGTCAGTTACGGTTCATGATTTGTCTGGTTCGCCTGTGGCTGCAGCGTCGATGGTGACCCCGTTTGTGGCGTCTCCTGGGACAGACAGGGTGAGTCGGTCTAACCCTGGTTCGTGGCTGATTTTACGGCCTGGTGATGGAACGTGGAAGCCGTGGGGCCGGCTTGAGGCGTGGCGTGAACGTGGGACTGCGGATGGGGTGGGGTATAAGTTTGAATTGATTCCTGAGAGTGCCAATACCGGGGTTGTTCTGGCTGAGGCCACTCTTAGCACGGCTAAAGGCGGAAAGTTCTTAATTGATTTGGCTTCAGCGAACATTAATAGTCAATTTAATGGTAGTACGAGTGGGTCGTCGAAGTCCGGTCAACGGTCAAGCACAGGATCCGGGAATAGTCCGAGAGGTGGAGGTGGGGGGAGTGGTGACTTTGGGTACGGGTTGTGGCCGTATAGCGCATATAGAGGGTTTGTGATGTCAGCCAAGGTAGAAGGGGAGGGGAAGTGTAGTAAACCCACAGTGGAGGTGAGTGTACAGCACGTAAGCTGCACGGAGGATGCAGCAGCGTTTGTAGCACTCGCAGCCGCGATTGATCTCAGCATTGATGCTTGTAGGCTTTTCTCTCATAAGCTTAGGAAAGAGCTTTGTCAAAACAATGACTTGGGTTGCTGACAAATTAGGGGAGATTTAATTTGAAGGAAATCTCGTCGACTTATTTTTAATTTTTGGGTTTTAATTTTTTAGTTAGTGATGGAATTTGTACTCCATCGGCTTTTTTAGATGGTTAAGTACTTAATACTAGTCTATTAGTACTACTATTACTGAGTACTAACAGAGATCAAAACTGTGTATAGTAATTAGTAGGGAAAGAGGTGATCTTAGGAAGACTAGACTCTTGCGTTTCGGTGTGCCTTCTGTAATTTGATCGTCCTTATTTTTAGTTGGATTGTTTTCGAATCATCAAATGCAAATGTTAATGTTTGTTTTACTGTGAATCTATATGTTACTTCCGTGTCGAATGCTGTTTGCATGATGAACCTTTTTCAATACTCGACATTTACAGCGGAGTCGGAGTAAGATAGGTTGAAAGATAACTTCCATTTGTGGCATAGGTCATAACTCATGAATGATGCATGTTTTGGGGTTGCCTTAAAAAATGGACAAAATATTTGGGGATGTATAGCCGTAGAGGTAGGTTTGGTGAGTAGTTAAATGACAGGAAGCTGATATGCATCTTTTTCAAGCACAGAGAAAAAGGGTTGGGAGGAAACCTTTGTGTTGTTAGAGACATGTGCTACTTCAGTTTTTCTGTTAGGTTGTTAGCTTCAGCTTTGCCATAGCTTTTATTGTGTGTTGTTGACGTCTCATTTCTCATTCATCTGAGCTTTACAAACACAATAGTTTACTACCCAATTCATTCATCATGCCTATTGGTTTTTGGTATATGTCGTTTTTAAGTCGTACTATACAAGTAATACAACGGTCTTATAGTATAATTTGTGTTTATACATTTACACCTTCTAAAAAATGATTACAATAGAAGTAACGAGGTTCTTAGATTACTGTTTTCCTATCACTTTATAACAGACTTATAAACCTTATTGTGAGACACGTTATAATATGAATTGGATCCCTTTTTTGCTTTAGATTAATCAACCATCAAATGAAATTGATCTAAATGTGATGTTTTACGAGTATAGATTTTTATAAAACCAACGAAAAATGAAAACAAGTTGAAATTAAATATAACTGAGTATCTCATTTTGTTAAATTTTGTCACATCCTTTTTAGTTTAGAAAAGGAGAGAAAATTGATATATCCGATTAAGTACTAGTTTACGAGTTAGTCAAAGTGGTAACGAAATAGATAACTCAAAATGAAGAGTTCCGTCCTCTTCATGGAGCACGTCGTGGAATTAAATTGTAAGTGGACATTTAGACATCAAGACCCCCATGTCGTTTGACTTGGCTTTTACTAAAGTGTATACTAGTTTGTTGGACCAACTGTAATTAAAATTAGATTAATACAAGTACGCGTATATATATAGCAGTAATAATTAGCAACATGTCTTAAAATAAAGGAGTAGGTATTTAGTCAAAGGCGTGCATGCACCGTGCACGTTTAACACTAGCTTACTCGAACTTGAACCTCCCTTAATCATTCATTTATTCTTACTCCCGAACTCAAGACTTGCACATAACCCGATCCGAATGTTTATTGTTGCAAACTCATGAGCATTTCTAAAAGACTTAATGATAAAAGATCTGAAAATGACCCGATTCGGTAAACGAGGGCTATATACCGATTGTTCGAAATATGAAGCTCAGAATTATGCAATTCAATAATGATTAATGGTGCATATGAGTTGTGACCACGTCACATATTAACTGAACAGTGATTTCGGTCCCCTGCCCTAGAATAGTTTACGCATGAAGTTAACAAATTTCAACTCATAGCATTAAAAATAGTGTACTAGAAGGGAATATACTGGCATTTTGCTTGCTAATCAAGATTTAACAGACTTTTAAATAATGCACTAATTACAGCATTATGTCCTTAAACTAGATATTTTTATATGACTAGTTTATTTTACACTGAAAACTAGCTAATTATGTTAACATAGAATATTTTGTTAGTTATTGGATTCTCCCTTTACTCGAGGACTCTTTAATATTGTATAGGGTCGATTATTTAAAAACCGTCTTAATGTAAGACCTCTCTTACAATCTTCTTTCGGATCAATCTCTGTTGTTTTAATCAGTTGTGTGAACCGGTAAGTTAAGACAGTTTTAAACAAGAATTGTGAATTCCCCGAACTGCAGAGTTATTATTTTTCTTTGCATTTCCTCGTCTTCATTCTCATCTTTTAATGTGGCTGCTCTCATGTCGGTATTATTTAACCTTCTCGATGTTTACGTTATTTCCAATTTTAACATATTTACAATCGACTTCGACAAGGACGTATTTGTTTCGACTTTAATTTCAAGCATTATCTCAACTAGAATCGACTCGAGGTTTAGGCTATTTCGCACCGGATAGATCCATAAAGCCAAGTGGAGTAGACATGTAGGGATTGTAATAAGTTGTATTTTGCTGTCTCTTACGGAAAGTGGTCCTAGAAGTATACAAGTGATGCGAGAGGTCCCTAATAAGTTTAACGATTTTGTCTAAATAGGAAGATGATGATAGGTCGTGGTGGTCCTTGATCTTGAATGTGAGCAAATTTTGAAGAGACAGGACTCAACTCACAGGAGTCGTAAGTATACATTTTAGTGCAAAACATGGTAAAATGTACGTTATCCTTCTTAAATAGGATGTGGTAGGATCACCAAATACAGCTTGACAGTTGAGACGCACTACAAGCCTACAATTCAATTGTTAATTCTCTAATTGAAAAGCTTTGTACTTCCTGGGTAGAGAGGGAAGGGTACACCGTACACGGGCCGATGGGCTAGCATGCTCAAATGCATAATGACCCATTTTAATACGAAATGGGATTGACACGATTCAGCAAGGTACAACATGTCATGGGTCACGGGTCGTGTCGATACTAAAGTGGATGAATTGCTTGGGCACGCCATAGGCCGCCATATCTGGACCGCCAATTCCATTTTATTGACACAACAAGCACGACATGAAGCCCACCTTCTCATGCCTGAGTCGTGCCATTTTCTCCTCCAGACATAGTGAGCTAGCACGAAACACGGCACAACACGACCCTCTTCCACCTCTATCTCTAAAGAAAGGTGCCAACATAAACATAATTCTCACCATGGACCAGCAGTCCATGGGATTGTTCAAAAGAGAAGAAAGAAGGATGGCGGGTGACAGAAGACAAGCTAGGGAACCTAGTATTAGCAAGTAATTTGACTTGTCTCTTCTTTATTAATGCACACAATTATTTTATGGTCATTGTCCATATTGTAGTGTATATACACTTGTATAGTTGTTGTGACTAATTAATTCATCACAAATATCAATCAGAAAATTAACACAAATATATCTACTTAATCTCTCTGACTCAACTCTTCAATGGAGTCTTCTAATCTTCTAATGTCTTTCATTGGCATTAAACTCAATATAATATCAGAGCCTCAAGGATGAGGAGACTGATAACCAATTGTAGTTGGACATTAATGGTTGAAGTACAAGATTCACTCTATTTAAACTGAGTGTATGCTTGAAGATCTTCATTCTTTCTCAAGCACTCTATCTCTCTTCCTTTCTTCTTATCTTTTCTGATTCAAAAATCTCATCAACAAAAATGAGCTCTTATGATTCTCTCATTCCTTCCGCAAATGCTATCATAGAAACCTCTGATGCCCTTTATCTCCATCCAGCTGAAAGTACACACCCTATAGTGGTGGATGCTAAGCTGTCTGGAATTGAGAATTATCATGAGTGGAAAAGGCAAATAAAAATAAACATTTGCACCAAAAGGAAGCTTGGCATGCCGACTGGTCTGGTGAAGAAACCCACCAACAATCCCTTAAAGGAAGCAGCTTGGGAAACCTGCAATAGCCTCCTGATATCTTGGATCCTGCATAATGTTCAACCAAATATCAAGAAATTTGTGATGTATTCTGAAACTGTAAAGGAAATGTGGGACTATCTCCAAAAGCAATTCTCTGTGAGCAATGGAGCAAGAAAGTTCAGATTGAACAAGGAGCTAGATAATCTTGAACAAGGAGACAAGACCACCTGTGAGTATTTCACAGAACTTAGAATTCTATGGCAAAATATTGAGTTAATGAATGATTGGCCTCCTCTGAGTGAGATGACCCCTGAGTTAGGGGCTTTTCTGGATGCTCAACACAAAGAACAGGAAGAAAGGAAACTTTTTCAGTTTCTCAATGGTCTGCATTGCTCTTATTCCACCATGAGGAGCAATGTTCTCATGATGACTCCTTTCCCAACTGCAGAGGAGCCAACTGCTATCTTTCAACAAGAAGAAGCACAGAGGAGAAACTACAAGACCAGTGTGAAAATTGAAGCTGAGAACTCTACCTTCTATGCTGACCAGAAACAAAAGCATCCTGATACCAGACCTCAGTGCTCTGCTTACCCAAAGAAAGGTCATACCGCAGACAAGTGCTGGACTGTGGTAGGCTATCCAGCTAGTCACTCCATGGCTAAATACTTTCCAGCAAGGAATGAAGCTACTCCTTTCAAGAATGCTCACGATAACGCTGGAATTGTATCCAAGGGATATAAAGCTGGAGCAAGTAAAGAAAAATTTCAGAAATACTCCAATAGAGGAAAAATGGTTGTTAATGCTATGACTGGTGAATGGGGTACTGGGATATCTAAGGCCATCACCCTGAGTGCTGAACAATTTGAGCAGCTGATGAGCAACCAAAAAGGGAAAAGCATATCATTGACTCAGGAGCTTCTGATCATATGATCTCTGATCTAAGCCTCTTAGACAATTGCAAATAATTAAAAATAAAACCTAAAATTAATCTGCCTAATGGTCTCTCATCTCATGTCACTCAAACTGGCACCTTCCAACTAGATAATGGAATGAAATTACATAGAGTTCTTTATGTTCACTCATTTAAACATAACCTCTTATGTTTGCAAAAGCTAATCCATGATGAGCAATGTGTTGTGATGTTTTATGAGCATGTGTGTGCCATACAAGACTCTCATACCAGGAGGATTATAGCCTTTGGGAAGGAAGACAATGAAATCTATTATCTAGTTCAGAATGCTAGGTCTCTTCCTTCTAGTCTAGGAAATGTTTCTGTGGGAAAATTGAACCCTGAATTATGTAATATTAAGTCTAATTTTGCTTCTAGTAGTGGCATGAATGCTACAGAAGGCATAATTTTCAATTCTTGTGATGCCTCTGAGGAATTATGTATGGATTTGCCAATTATTAATGAAAAAGATAGTAATATTTGGCACCTCAGGTTAGGACATGCTAGCAATCATAAACTGAAACATATACCCTGTGTTTCTTCCTCTCTTAACATGAATCATGACAGGGTTTGTATCACATGTTCCATGGCCAAGCAAACCAAACTTCCTTTTCCTATCAGAATGGCTAAATCCCCACACATTTTTGATTTGTTACATGTTGATGTCTGGGGACCTTACAGAAAATAAACTAGACAAAAGTAAAGATACTTCTTAACCTTGGTTGATGATCATTCTAGAGCTACTTAGGTTTATTTAATGAAACACAAATTTGAAGTGCCTCAATTACTGGTGCAATTCTATCATTTTATCAAGAATGAATTTGGAACTAGTATTAAGGTTCTGAGGTCTGACAATGCCCTTGAAATTATTGAGGGAGACAGTAAAAGGTTCTTGGTTGCTAAGGGCATATGGAAACAAACAAGTTGTGTTGATAGACCTCAACAGAATGAGGTAGTAGAAAGGAAGCATAGGCATTTATTAGAAATCAGCAGGGCACTAAAGTTTAGTGTTGGGTTACCTCCTTCTTTTTGGGGAGATTGTGTGCTCACATAAACTTTTATAATCAATAGACTGCCTACAAAAATCATCCAAAATAAGACTCTCTATGAACTGCTCTTCCAGAAAAGTCCTGATTATCATGTGCTCAAAGTCTTTGGATGCCTTGCTATGGTTTACAATCCAAGCAGGGATAAAGATAAGTTTCAACCAAGGGAGATCCCTTGCATTTTTATGGGTTATCCTCTATCACAAAAGGGATATAGGGTGAATGACATAGTCAAGAAACAAGTATTTATCTCCAGAGATGTTAAGTTCTTTGAAAAAGTGTTTCCTTGTAAAATCAAGCATTTTGACCAATACTTACACTCTTTGCAACCATAATTGATTCCCTCTGGTAATGAAGAAGTCTTTGTGGATGAGGGTGCCACTATGGCCTACATGTCCTTCTCCTCTCCTGCTACACCAGCACATGATCACTCACCTCACAGGACTGGTAGTGAATCACATTCTGCTTCTGAGACTGAGGACCTTATTATCAGACCCCAAAGGGATATGAGAGCTCCAACATGGGTCAAGGATTTTGTTGTGGATAATTCTGTTATGGAACCCATCCATATTGCCAATGTGGCACAACTTCATCTACCCAAGATTCTTACGAAGGAGTTTTCTGGTCATGCTGCAGTGCTCCTGGCTGATCCTGTCCAATTCAGTGAGGCAATTCAGGATGAGAAGTGGGTTCAAGCCATGAATTTGGAAATTCAAGCTTTGCACAATAATCACACTTGGGTGCTTACTGACCTGTCTAAGTGCATGCAAGCTATATGATGTAAATGGATTTATAAAACCAAATATCATCCTGATGGCGCTCTAGACAAACATAAAGCTCATCTAGTTATACAGGGCTTCAGACAAAGATATGGTCTTGATTATGAAGAAACCTTTGCCCCTGTAGTAAAGATGTCTACTATTAGGCTTTACTTGCTGTGATCTCTATGAAAGGGTTGCATGTCAAATGGATGTCTCTAATAATGCCTTTCTACATGGAGATTTGGAGGAAGATGTTTACATGAAGCTGCCTCTAGCTACTGCAATGGTCAGATCACTTTACCAGGACAGAGGGAGTGTGCAAGTGACGAGTCTTCTAGTAAAGTCTGTAAACGTTTTAAATCCCTCTATGGCCTCAAGCAAGCTCTCATACAATGGTTTTGACAGGCTAATCGTATACCTACCAAAAAATAAACCAACTGGCCTAAACTAATGTAGCAAAGAAGTCGGGATCGTATCCATATGGAGGCTGTTTGCAATCTAATTTGGCAATTAAGTTTGTCTGAGTCACAAAGTTGGGGGTTTGAATTGGGTTTTGTCTATTAACTAAGGTAGCAAACGAAAGAAAATAAATTGATAAATGATTTCAATAAAAGAGAAAAACAGCTAGGATGGTCGGTTCACC
>LHUT01008088.1:0-10202 GCA_001412135.1 Silene latifolia subsp. alba | reverse complement strand
TTGAACTGAAAAGACTTGAAATATCAATTTCTCTATTATTCATTGACCCGAAAATAACCCGACAACAAACCCGAAATGACCCGCCTCGGCCCGAGCTAACCCGAATTCAATGAGAAACCCAAATTGACCCGACCCGAACCCGGCCCGTTGACCCGTTTTGCCAGGTCTAATTTATATATTGATTTTGTTTTAAGTCGAAGTTCATTTACGTCTCCCTTTTGAAAAAGTGACGAGTGAAAGCAATAATTTCAAACAGGATACAAGGGGAAATTAAGATGAAGATGTCTAGTATATCGGCATGGTGCTTGATGATGGCGGTGATTGTGGCAGCAGCTTCTGCGGGGCCGACCTGGACCGTCAATGATTATGATTCTGAAGAATACTCGTCGTTTTTGAATGTTTTAAGGGGAGCACTCGGCACCGGAACACCGGTGTGTCAAATACCAGTGACCACCGATCCCCCCAAAGGCAAACCCTCATCATATGTTTTGGTAGACTTGGTTTTAAACGACAACACAATTACATTAGCCTTAAGAGCTTCAGATGCTTATCTTGTAGGTTATCAGGACAGGGACCTGAAAACCAATAAATTACGGGCCAATTTTTTTTCGGACGAGTACAGCGCCTTGAAGGGTAAAGAAAAGACCATCTTTGGAAACAAAGACGTGACTCTAGGACCGAAGCTTCCCGTTGAGAGCAGTTACGGTGATCTAGCAAATAAGGCCGGTGTTGCTAGGGTAGATGTAAGTCTAGGTGTTCCTAGTCTTGAAACAGCCTTTACACAGGTTTATGGGCTGGATTTTAATGATCCAAAAAAGAATGTTGGTAAAGTTGTAGCCAAGTTTGCTCTAATCGCAATACAAATGGTTGCCGAGGCAGCGCGATTCAAATATATCGAGGATCAGGTGAAATATCGTGGAATGTTTGAAAGTTTTAAGGCCGGTGATCTTATCACACGTTTGGAAAATAATTGGAGTAAAATTTCAGAGCAATATCATAACAAAGATCTTGATTGCAAACCAAACGTTGTTGGGTTTACTCCGGATGAAATGAAACTTGGTCTGCTACTGTATAAAGGAGGATCCGGTTTAAATTTGAATGATGGTCATGCCGCTCTCGCATTTGTCTAAGACGGGTTAAATAGTCTCCTTTAAGACGGTCTTGCAAAACTATAATTTGTAAGATGAGCTCTTTTGGGACACTGTCCTTCTCTAATATGCACTTGTATAGAAATAAGTCGATACGACACTCTATTTAGACTGTAATATCTAAGGAATAATGACGTTGTAACCAGGGTAATGTTGTTATTGTTGTGTTAAGAAGTTCAATTATGTCGTCAACTTGTACTGTAAATTCAATAATGGAAGGTTCGGGTTTCTCCCATCCTTATCATCCCAATGTTATTTACATGTAGTATTGTACTGTTTTTATCATGTATGTGAATTTATTTTCACATTTTAAATATATATTTCCTCGTTTTTCACAAATTATTACGGAATATGAAATATATATTACGAGGTATTAATCTCTAGAAAATTCGCCGCAAGAATGCATTATATCTACCTGTTAAGGAGAAGTTTTAATTCAAAACGTACACAATTTTGTGTACTCATTTTGTATATCTATCTCAAAACGTTTCGTCTACCTTCTCTTTTATACTGCCTTTTCAACATTGTTATGTAACTCTCTGACATACAGTTGGTACGTTTCTTAATAATCTTTCCTTCGCAATATAACTACAACTTTATACACAATATTTTGTTGGAAATTATCCTTTATAGAATTGTACTTAGTTTATACGAACATACTCCCTCTTATAGTCCTATTCACTCAATTCTTTCTTTATTCAATATGCCGACGAGCTAAACCGGTGAGAAAAATTAAAAGAATATGTAAAGAATTTATTGAATAGGATGGAGTATTGCTGACGAGCTAAACAGGTGATAAAAATTGAATATAATCGGGCTAAAATGTGAATTAAGCATGGACAGAATTTGGTCGGACCAAAAAGAAAAAAAACAGAGAGCTGGGCCGAAGAAGCAAGGCCATGTTACACTTCATTTTTCTAGTACAGATTATTTAGTTATTTGTGTAAGCCTGTAAGGTTTATTAGCTAAAAATATACGGAATATATATAAATAATATTTTGGGATATAAGGAACTAGTGTCTAGGGTTTTGCCGCCATCAAAAAAACTTCAAAAACTCCTAGGGTTTCGGTCTATTGCTCTTAGTTTCTCCTTCTACTCGAGGTTTCCTCTCACGATTTTCATCGTGTGTCTGGTTATTCGGTTTGTTCTAGTTTGTTGTTTGTTTCTTATGCAGGGTCAGATGAATGGTAAAACACGGGGCAGCGGCGGGAAGGGAAAGAGCACGTTGGTGATGACATGGGAGGGGGAGAGGAGGCGGTGGAATGGGAGGAGGTTGATGAAGTGGTGAGGAAAACGAAATGTATGCTTGTTGGGAAGATATGGGCATCGAAGTCTATTAACGTTCGGGCGGCCATCGATACGATGATCAAAGTGTGGAATCCTTCGAAACCCATGCTAGGGAATGTGGTCGACGCAAAAGAGAAGACTTTTGTCTTCAAATTCGGGTCAGAACGGGATAAGGCCAGGGTGCTGGAGGGACAACCATGACATTTTGACAAGTATGTGTGGTGCTTTAATGAGCCAAATGAAGCAGGTAAGATTATGGGTGTTCCTTTATTTCTTTGTCCTATTTGTTCCCGAGTTTACGATTTACCTATTTCGAGACGATCGAGTTTGGCTAACATACGGAGAATTGGGGCGAAATTGGGAGAATTTGTTGCTGTTGAAATGGGTACGAATAATGAGCTTGATAGGGCTATTAGAATTCGGGTTTTGCACGATGTACGACGACCATTGGAGGTTTCTGTCCCAGTTCGTATGAAGGAAGGGCATATTGTAAATTTCGATGTTAAATATGAGCGGCTCCCTATTTATTGCAACGGGTGTGGGATTGTAGGGCACGGGGAGAAAAATTGTGACCTTGGCCCTTACGAGGAAGATGATTTGTTTGTGGGAAGTGGCTGCGGGCATCGCCATGGACGATTACAAAAACAACTTATGAGGGTCCGGAGAAAGCTAAGAGGGATTTGAACTCTGAGTTTGAAAGATCCAAAATGCATGATGATCAGGCTGATATTACATGTATGATCGACAAGTTGCAATCGATTTCTATTGATTTGAAGAGCAAGAAGGGGGTGGGGGTGAGAGAAGGTAGTGTGGCGGGTGATTATGGAAAAAGGGGAGCTCAAAAAGAAGGAGGGTTAGAAGTGGTGCAGCGTGTAGAGGAAGAGGTAGTACAGGTGGAGCAGGATAGAGAAGGGAAGGAAGAGGGCAGACCTGAACATGTACAATTGGAGGAGGAGGAGAAGAGGGGGCCTGAGCTCGAAATGTGGGGGGAGGAGGATGGGGGGTGGCAAGCTAGTATGAAGGTTTATAGGGGAGAGGGCAGGTGCTGGTGGGTTCGTTTAAAAAACAATTGGAGAGGGATAGAAGGGAGGGTGGAATGAGTGTTTAGGGGAAGAGTTGGAAGCGATTAGCGAGAGAGGGATATGCTACGGGGGGGAGGGGTGAATCAGGGGGAAGTGTTGCCAGGGAGGGGGAAGAGAGTCCGTGAGGAGGAGGATGGTGGTGACTGGTGATGTGGGGCAGAGGCTGAAAAGTCAATTAGACGGGGGCGTCTTAATACCTGAGGCGGTGGTTGAGGGAACTCAACCCCGCCAGGCAAAATGAATCTCCTAAGCATTAATTGTCGGGGCTTGGGCAACCCCGACACTGCTAGAGCTCTACGTGCCTTGATACGTAGAGAGACCCCGACCATGCTTTTCCTATGCGAGACAAAATTGTGTCGTCGTGAAATGAGAAGGGTGAGAGAAAGCTTGGATGGGTATGACGGTCTAGAAGTGGATAGTGTGGGAAGATCGGGGGGTCTCGCTTTTCTGTGGAAGAAAGAAATAAATTGCTCTTTTATGTCTGTGTCGGTTCACTATATGGACTTCACTATTCGAGAGGATGATAGAGAATGGAGAATCACAGGGTTCTACGGCTGGCCTGCGATTTCGGTCCGACATTTATCGTGGCAGCTCCTTTGCATTCTTGGTGGGCAATCTTCATTACCGTGGGTGTGCATTGGCGATTTCAACGAAATTCTTTTCTCAAATGAGATGAAAGGGGGTAGTAGAGCGCAATGGCAAATGAATAAATTCCAAGCTGCGGTTGATGATTATGGATTGAGGGACGTCCCATAGGAAGGATATAAGTTCACCTTTGACAACGGGCAGGCGGGTGCAGTGATGCAAACAGGCAGAGCATGATTGACCGCGCAATGTGCACTAGCTCCTAGCTGGACTTATTTCCATGCGCAAAACTTCTCCATCGTGATCGGGAATGGTCTGACCATGCTCCGATTAAGCTTATTCTGAATCATAAAGAGGGGAGTGGAGGGGTGAGAAGAAAGTTTAGGTTTGAGCAAGTTTGGGTTAGAGAGGAGGGCTGCGAGGAAGCGGTGATTCGTGGAGTCGAGAAGGGGCAAGGACGTTTTGTGGAGTCTCTTAAGGCGTGTGCCAAGGAGTTAGGGGAGTGGAAAAAAATTCATATTGGTAAGATTGATGGGGCTCTTGACAAAGAGCGAAAACATTTGGCTAGATTAAATGAAGGGGGCAGAACCGAAGAGGAAGTAAAGCGCAGACGAAAGTTAGTGGCGGAGATTGATGAGTTGTGTCGACAGGAGGAACAGTACTGGAGGCAACGGTCTCGTGCTTTGTGGCTGAAGGATGGGGATCACAATACAAAAATTTTCCACGCTAAAGCAGGGGAGAGGAAGCGAAAGAACTTTATTGGGAAATTGATCGATGATGATGGGGTAGAGAGAGTTGGTGATGAGGCTATTGCGATTGATTAATTCCAGGAATTGTTTACATCAGCTAACCCGAATGATTTTGATGATGTATTAGTTGGGCTGCAGGGGCGGGTTATGGAGCGGATGAATTTGCTACTACGGGCCGAATACCGTGATGAAGAGGTAGTTGACACGCTTAACCAGATGAATCCGTTGAAAGCCCCGGGTCCAGACGGGATGAATGGGTTATTTTATCAGACTTACTGGCACATCATTGGCCCAGATGTGATAAACATGGCTCTTGGTATTTTGCGGGGTGACTTGTCGTCGTCTGAAATTAATAACACACATTGTCTTAATTCCAAGAAGAAGGCGCCAGATAAAATTAGAGATTTTCGACCGATTAGTCTTTGCAATGTGGCCTACAAACTCGTCTCAAAGGTGCTAGCAAATAGGCTGAAGTTATTTCTGGGAGATATTGTGTCGGAAAATCAAAGCGCGTTTACGCCAGGGAGGTTAATTTCTGATAATATTTTGATTGCCATTGAGATGTTCCACTACATGAAGAATGCTAGAAGCACTAAGGGGCATAAGGCGATTAAACTTGACATGGCAAAGGCGTATGACCGAGTTGAGTGGGAGTTTCTGCGCCGGGTGCTGGTTACGATGGGGTTTGATGTCAATTAGATTGTAAGGGTGATGAATTGTGTGTCAACTGTCAGCTTTTCAGTTCTTGTTAATGGTACGCCGTCGGAGTAGTTTCGACCTACTCGAGGGCTGAGACAGGGCGATCCATTGTCCCCTTACCTATTTATTCTCTGTGCGGAAGCGTTGTCAAACTTAATGAGAAGGGCGGTTGAGACCAGCTCGCTTCATGGGCTTCGTGTGGCTAATAATGCTCCTGTTATTTCCCATCTTTTATTTGCGGATGATAGCATATTCTTTGCTCGTGCTACGGTGGGTGAGGCGGAGATTGTTAACTCTATTTTGAGACGGTATGAGGCGGCTTCGAGACAACTCGTTAGTCTCTATAAGACAACGGTCTCCTTTAGTAAGGGTGTGTCGGCTATTGTTAACTCTATTTTGACGACGAGAGGTTTAATCCTCTGGCGCCCATGCATTCCCGCACCACCACATGGACCATGTAAGCCACCCCTTTCGAGGGCTGCAGTGGCCAAGTGATCATTGCGCCAGCTAGTAGTCGAACCCACGACCTCTCAACTCCTGCATTTCTGCAAGTTTCAAGGTTTAACCCGGCTATCACTGGACTAACACCATGCAAGCAGTTACGTTGATCTAGTTAGTGAGTCTGGTGTTGCTAGGGCAAATGTAAGTCTAGGGGTTCCTAGTCTTAAATCAGCCATTAAACTGGTTTATGGGGTGGATTTTGATACAAAAAAGAATGTTGGTAAAGATGTAGCAAAGTTTGCTCTAGTCACATTATCAATGGTTGTCGAGGCAACGCGATTCAAATATATCGAGGGTCGGGTAAAAGATCGTGGAATGAAAGACAGTTTTTTGGCCGGTGGCGGTATCACACGTTTAGAAAATAATTGGAGTAGTCTCTCTAATTAATATCATAATCCAGCTCGTAAGTGCCAACCACAAGATGATAGGTTTACTGCGGATGAAATGAAACTTGGCCTACTACTGTCTAAAGAAGGATCCGGCTTAAATTCGGATGATGGTCATGCATTTGTCTAAGACGGGTTAGTCTCCTTTGAGACGGTCTTGCAAAACTAATATGCACTTATTTAGAAATAAGTCGATATGACACTATTTAGTTTGACTGTAATATCTAAGGAATAATGGCGTTGTAACCAGGGTAATGTTGTTATTGTTGTGTTAAGGAGTTCAATTATGTTGTCAACTTGTATTGTATTCAATATGGGAAGGTTCGGGTTTCTCCCGTCCTTGCAATCCCAATATTGTAAAGTACCGTATTATTTGTATTCAGTATGTGAATTTGTTTCTGTATTTTAAATACATTTCTTCGTTTTTCATAAATTATTATGAACAACAGAATAGAGGTCCCGGATTCGACTACCAGCTGGGGCGATGATCACTTGGCCACTGCAACCCCAAACGGGGTGGCTTACATGGTCCATGTGGTGGTGCGGGAATGCATGGGCCCGAGGGAGACACAACTCCCTTGTCATAAAAAAAAAATACGCGTTTTACTCTTTCACATACGCAAATTACTTTCTTACCCTTTCATTTTTTTCAATTTTCTCTCATCCCTCATCTCTCATGCTAAATTTATATTTATATGGTTAGTTATTTAAGAAATCAATAATCATCCTTTCCCATCTCTACATCCACCACTGTTCCCATACCTGAACACCAACCATCCTACCCGTTGGCGTCCCGTCCACCAGAGACACCGGCCTCTTACCCCAACCGACGACCACAAGCACGACTCCACCAACGAACCATCCTTCACGCAACCCAAGTCAATCATGTTGTTATGCTTGCACTATAATACCTCAGATTTATGAGTTGTTGGGTACTCTATTGAGCATGGCTTACTTTGTCGAGTAAGTCAGTTTTACGTTCTGGAGTGAGTTCTGCCTCTTGGGGACTCGATCGAGTAGGGGCTACTCGATCGAGTACCTTAGTTACTCGATCTATTTGTCGGGTTTGATAATAATAACGCGTGAAATGATATATAAAGTTTCTTTTATCTTTTTACCTTATTCTAAACTTTTTACAAAAGAAAAGAAAACAACATAAGTTCTTCTCTCGCATTGCTATCAAATCCAAGGGCTAGAGTCGTCGGATTTCGGAGTCCTTTATACCGTTGAGACCGTCGTATTGTGGGTAAGATCCTTGTACCGTTTTGTTAAGGTACAAACCCATGTCCCACATCGGTAAGATAA
The DNA here is from genome assembly GCA_001412135.1 of Silene latifolia subsp. alba. Taxonomy (NCBI): domain Eukaryota; kingdom Viridiplantae; phylum Streptophyta; class Magnoliopsida; order Caryophyllales; family Caryophyllaceae; genus Silene; species Silene latifolia. Next base: position 2,459 of record LHUT01008088.1, on the reverse strand, counting down.
AGATGAAAGCTTATCTTTATAAATATCCACAAAATATAATAGTACAAGGCCTTTTGGGAAAGAGCTCAAGAGTAACTTCCGCACAACATCTTATTTATGTATTCTCGCATATATTATTATACAATACAATATACATTCGTGATTCGCAATCCCTGTTAATGTAATTGGTATCATGCATGCACTCCTTCCTCCTCATGTTTTGCACTTTTACACGTCGCTGATTATTTAAGTTCATATGTACTTTAGTGCGATATAAATCACTTAATCCTTTTAACTTAGTAATTCACCCATATCACGAGACCCACCCAAGCAAACCGATAGATACTCTTATACGAGTAACTTGTTACGTTAGCACACCCGATTTGCATAATGGAGAATGACTTGTTAACAACTCAATTACGATATTTTCTTAAGAATTATGTGAATTTAAGAACCTGAAAATGATCAATACCACCACAAAATTGACCAATAACGATTCAAAATATTAAGTTTTGTGATTTGTATCTTATATAATTTTATACGAGTATTGATCTTTGGTGAAATATTGTTTTATAATTTATAATTTTGAATTCACCTTAACCAATTGCTACAAATTACAGAAAAATTAAATTAGATATGTTTACAGACGTTACCTTACATAAGAAAATTGTTCTTTTTAATTAATGACAAGAAAACCTACGACCGATACGTACATAATAGCCTCCAAACCACCTATAACATGGCAGCCATCCTTTTTAGGAGGTGATAGACTTAAAGTCTAGAAGGCACAATCAGGCCATATAAGTAATTTAGGGCTGAGCAAAAAATCCGATTATCCAAACTGATCCGATATCCGATCTGAATCCGATCCGAAATTTTGGATATCCGATCCGAAAGTTAAGTTAGGTTTGGATATCTGATCCGAAATCTTTGGTTTTGGTTTGGATATGGATATTAGAATTAAAACATTTGGATATCCGATCTGATCCGAAACTAAAAAAAAAAATAACCACAATACACAATACTCAGANGTTTGGTACGCAAGTGTAGCACATGCCCCGTGAGATACATATGGTGTGTCGTTTAAGGGGAGGTTATCAAGACTTGGTGATGCGAGTGTCTAGAAGTTGGGGCTGTATGGTATGGGGAGTTCTCCATGGAGGTCAAGGTCCGAGTCAAGATGATGGTCCTTGGTTTGAGGGGAGGATTGTTAGGGTGCAAACCCTTGTCCCACATCGGTAGAATAAAGATGGAAGATCATCTTTATAAGTGTCTACAAAATATAATAGTACGAGGCCTTTTGGGAAGGAGCCCAAGAGTAAATCCGTGAGGGTTTGGCCCAACGCGGACAATATCGCACTATTATGGGTTGTGAACATAGATGCATCAGAGACCCAACACGGGATATTCACGCTTCCGCACAACACGTTTTTATGTTAATTCGTTAATATTGTTTAAACTCTAATTAGGTGATTTGGGGGTTATTGTGATTGTTGATGATTATAGATTGTAATTATGTGATTATATGTATATAGGAGGTGATTTCGTAGAGAACTGCTTTTGATCCGCTGCTTGTGTAGATTTTGGTGATTGCATTCCAAGTAGGGTTTCCCTACTCAGTTATTGTATACATGATTATGAGATGGTTGATTGATATGTCAATATATCGTAATTGGTTTTGGTATTGTTGATATTGTAATTGGTTGTTGTTGATTCTTTGTGGTTCGCGAGGTACGCCCTCAGCTGAGTGGAGCCACTTGCGGGAGTGGTTTCACGCCATTGATTCGTCCCTTGTGGTTCCCGTCACAAAGAGGATGTGCACATTAAGGAACATGGGTTGTTCGCTCGATGGAGATGAGCGGGGCTTAAGTGGGAAAAGCTGCGGTCCCCCACTGGCGGTGTGGATTACTCGTTGCGATTGGTAATCTGGGAGGGTTAGACCTTCAGGTTAGTCAGATGATTAATTAGTGATGTGACGGTGTTGGAGGATTGTGACTGTGTACTTGTTGTTGTATTATCTTATATCGTTATACAGTAACTGATCCGTTTAATTGTTTTGAATACTGTGGTGATCCATTCGGGGATGGTGAGCAGTTGTTTAGTAGGTATGGCTTGGATACGCGCGGGTTAATTGAGGATGAGTCAGCACGAGTGAGCTAGTAGTCTTCCGCTATTGTGTCATGACATTTTTTTTATCATTTTAGTTGGTTTTGGTTTTGGAACAGTTGTATCGTATTTCTTTTACAATAGGTTTTATGTAATCACTTTAAACTATTTACTTTAAATATGTTTCTTGATGGTCACTTTTGATTACTATGCCTCGAGTAACCGAGATGGTAGCATTCTCATGCATTAGGTGGTCTTGGTAAGGCACCTTGGTGTATGGGGGTGTTACAAAGTGGTATCAGAGCGACGATTTTGGAACCTGTAACTAATGAACCCAATGAATGTAGAGAGTCAAAGTAAAATGAACCCGGGTA
>LHUT01008086.1:0-10270 GCA_001412135.1 Silene latifolia subsp. alba | reverse complement strand
ACTCGAACGATAAATTTGATTATCACTCATGCTAAACCCTCTTAGTTTTGTCATTGCCAAAGACTATTCATCTGCTTTATAATTACAAAAATGTGATTAATTATTTTTTATGTAGGGATTTTCTTATGTGTAACGAGAGGCACATGTAAAAAGAGTGAAAATATATTAATATTTTCATTCTAAACATAGGTTCATTTTTTATAATTAAGTTGTGAGATTAGTAAACCACCAACATTAATATTTGGTTTTGGCATAGGAATTCAGAGCATGGAAAAGAAATTTTCAAATTTTCTCAATACGAGTCATATTCATAACATGAGTTAATTTTGTTCGAACAAATCAAACTCATACAAAATATTAATAATTGGTAAGAAGTAATATTATACTTTATCTAAATTTCATACCTCTTTATATTTCATACATACTTCATAAACACTAGTACAATTTTAATAGAAAATAGAGTTGATAGACTACCAACTATTTCCTCTCATCCAAACTAAAGGNNCGATAAATCAAACAAGATCTCACACGACTATATTTTGTCTTGTAGATTAAGAATAGTATCAAAGATTCTCTGCGACCATGAATAATGTCAAAAAATAAGTGGTACCTTCGGATTTGATGGAAGGGAGTAGGTTATAAAAGAGCAAGTATCCTCCCCTATGTAACTGGAGGGCTCAGTATTACCTTTAACAAAAGGAAGTAGATGTATAGATGATGAAATTAATAATTATCACTTTACTTTTTATGCTTTATATTCATAACTTGTTTGTGTATTCAAATATATTAGTATTCATTATAAGATATTGAGTTGTCAAAATAAAATTAAATATAAAGTACTCATTTTGTTTCGTTTTATAAGTCATTGCACATTTGCATATGAATTATAAATACGAAAGTTTATTAAAATGTTGTATTATTAGTTAAATAGTTTGGTGTTGTAAATACTTTTTAAATATCGAAAAATAAACTACTTTCTAAAAACAAAAAATTACATTTTTTTTTCTATTTTGTACTTTTATATTCCCATAAATCAAATGTAAGCTAGTGATTGAAATAGAGCACTTGTTGTTACTTGTTACTTTGTTAGTGCTTTGAGAAACGGGAGTACGGGACAGATGCGCAAAATGGGCAAGCGTTAAGGCCCAAAAGAGGAGAAAGGCAATGTTTAGGGGGTTTTTCAGTTTCTCCTGGCAATCTTTCCCACTGTTATTCTCCGCAGTATGGCGACCAACATTTCCTCCATTTTCTCTTCCAATCTTCATTAATCTCTAATTCGTAAGTCGTTTTGCTCTTTCATTACTTCATTCTGCTGCTACTTGCTAACCTCTTATTCCCTCCGTCTCAATCATTTATTTACGTTTGATTAAAATAATCCGGCTGGAGGCGAATACTATTCTCTGCAATTCCCATCGCTATATCGCCATTGCGATCTTCACTTGTTGAACCATGACTATCACCATTGTTACCTTTCTTCTAATCACTTGACCTTTATGCGCTATAGATTGCTCACTGTAACGCCTTTTTTGTTCTTCAAGTTCATGTTATATTCTCCTCCATGTCATACATACTTATTTGATTGAATGATATTATTCATCGTTTCCGTTTCGCCCTAGTGGAATCGTTCTAGGTTAACTGAAATTTATTTAATCAATACCGATCGCTTGTATCTTACGCACCCTGATGCATTATCAGTATTCATCAGTATCTTGTCAATTTTAATTCCGATTTCTAGTTCTGTTTACGTCATATTCAAGTTGATGCATTAGTTTATATCAGTATCTTGTCGATTTCGATTTCTAATTTTGTTTGTGTCATAAGCAGCCTGATGCATTTACATATAGTTACTTGTCGATTTTAATTTTTAGTTTTGTTTGTCATAGGCAGCCTGATGGATTAGTACACTTCAGTATCTTGTCAATTTCTATGCCTAATTTTGTTTGCTAATACATCAGTACCTTGTCGATTTCAAGTACTGTACTAATTTTGAGCAACTGTGGTCTGTGGGTACACCTGATTTTAGGTAGCTGCTGACGGTTTGTAGAAGCAGAGATTTGTTGCTTGTTCTTGTAGTTGTCATTTGGCAATACTTTCAACCTGATCATGTTGGACTTGACATGGCTTAGTGCACTTCTAGTTGGGGCTGGATGCCTTGCATTCGGCTACTTTATTGGTGCTCGCCGTCAAGCTCGTTTCCTTGTTTCTACTCAAGCGTCTAATAAAATTGTGAGCAAGAAGAACCGGGCCCAAGAGCCCCTTGAGATTGAGAAACTTGCTGACATTATTGAAGATTTCAAAATGGTGCGCAACCGTTCTTTTCGGTTGTTAGTTTGTGTTGAAATGCTGCATGCTATGTTACACTTATAAGAAATAAAATCACCTCGTTGTTTATGTGAATTTCTTCATGTTGGTCTGTCTTAAAAGGTATTGGTAGTGAGGAATGACTTGAAGATGGGTAAAGGGAAGATTGCTGCCCAATGCAGGTAGCACACTCCCTTGAATCATGCATGTTAAACACTTTTCGCTCTGATCTTTACAGAGTATTATTGTTGATCCTCATGCTGGTACAATCAACCGTATGGTCCCCTTAATTTAGTATATTAACTCTATGCAGCCTGCGGATGCTGTTATGTATTCATTTCTATCTGTTTGTTAAAAAGGGGCAAAACCTGCAACCGCTACTTTTAGTGTGCACTTGGTAAAACTGCGGGTGTTGTGTTTCATTTTTGTAACCCCTCAGAAGTATTTTCTTTTCTTTATTAAAATTCATGCCATGTTTAGGACTTTCAGCTACAAAACATCATTCTTAGATGTACAAGGAGGGACTTCTTTTTACACTTTAAATGTCAAACGGACTACTCCAATACGCTAAAGCTAGTGTTTCCTAACAACGATTACCTTTTGGGCCAATTGTTGTCTTCTTTCCCTTCTTTGTGCATGAAAATAATGATTTTGAGTTGTCCCCGTTTACTTTTTTCGGTTTGTCATCCATTACCTTATTCCACGTGATTATCTGCTGGTTATTTGATTTCTTTTGTACTCTGCTTCAGCCATGCAACTCTCGGCCTCTTCAAAAAGCTCCAAAACAGAGCACCTAAAGCGTTGAGTAGGTGTGCAAACTTGCATTGATCAACTGCCCTATTAAATTCTAATTTTACAACTATCTAGTCTACATTGTCTCTCTTTGTGTGTGTCCACATGCAGGTGGGAGATGTGTGGTCAGGTTAAAGTGGTTGTCAAAACGGAAAGTGAGGAGGATATGCTGGCTTTACAGGTGAGAACAGTAATATTACCCTGTGTACAAAACCAATAACATTTCCGAATCTCTTGTTGGCGTTCGATTAATTGAATTCATTCAGAAGAAATGGTATTGTTTGATGAATCAAAGAAAGCAATGAATTATCTTTTCAAATAATTGCAACCTTGTACGAGAATACATGTAGAAATATGGAAACAATTGTTTTGACTCTCGATCAACCAAACGCGATAATTTTGATATTTGTACCTTTAATCTTTATATCTATATGGAGAGATTAATGGTGAAAGTTGACTAACAAAGAATATCGCTTTCTATTTGAATCATCGCTTGGCTTTGGGAGCTTCTATTCACTGATGTTTATTCTGGGCGCAGGGGAGGGCCAAGTCTACACATTTACCAACACATATAACAATAGACGCTGGAAGAACCCAGATAGCACCAAGTAAGCTGCTCATCTTATTCACAACGTTATAGCCTGTAGAGTTATCAAGATATGGATATAAAATATTTCTTATTTGAAATCAGTGCTATTTAGAATAGTTGTTTGAGACTATTACATTGGGAAAATGTTGTCAAGTCGTGTCATCGTGCTTATATTATTGCCGAGTTATTCTTGAAGCTTCTCAGCTTAACATATCATTCATTTTTAAGGTTGTCTGAAGTCTTAATATTTTGGAGTGGACTAGAAGTGGAAAATGAATTATTAACAGGTTTAAAATAGTCTTCTTAATGTGGTTGACATCTAAAGCTGTTTGTTAGCATGTTTTCCTGGTTTTTAGCTGAACCAGATGGTTTAAGGCTGTCATGTTGCTAAAGCACATGCGTTATTCTAATTTTGCAGATTCCCGAACTGTCATGGCGATTCTTGGTATGTATCTGTCTCCATGATATGTCTTGAAGCTAGATCCATTATTTTCTTAAGCCGTATATCTGATAATAATATTAATATATTTCAGGACCTGCTGAAATGGTTGACGATGTTACCGGAGGGCTCAAGCTATTATGATGGTGCCTTTTTTTACTGTTGGTGACTTTGAATCAAGAAATGACTTCTCAACTTCCCTCTAATATGCAACGGCAGACTGGTGGAGGCATGGTATCTTCATGGTGCAGTGTAGTAACTGGACGCTGGGGCTGTATTTGGTGGTAATTTGGCACTTGGTTCGTGTATTAGCGGTGGTGTGGCATTTGATGTAACCCAGTACCCTATTGTATTATTTTGAAATTATGATTATGAATTCAAGAGATTCTGCAAAATATGAATTACGCTGTTTTGTTGACTAGATTATCGTTGTTGTCGACTTGTCAGACTATCCCATGTTGATGTAGATGAAGTTTCATTGCATAAACTTTATATGATTGATATAAAATGTCATATAATAATGGTAGTGAGTAGTGGGCAATCCAGCTGTGATGAGAATATGAGATTAACCTATTCCTGTTTTGTCAGGTCATGTTGCATGTTTAATTTTTAATCACAGATCTGAAACGAGAAAATCGTGGTTCGCGTCGAAGTAGTGAGTCTCAACTCTCCAAGAAAGTTGGTGAGAAATTACTTGTCCGTTTGTCTTGTAAGTAAGCACAAATTGACTAGTACTTGTTAATAAATAAGACATGTGCGCATCAGACATGTGTACCACTCATCCCTTTCCAAATACTGGTCCATTTCTATTGGAGCCCTCCTCCCCCATTTCCCTCTCTGTATCTGCAGGGAATCATGGCTGTCGGATATCAAAGGGCAATGATGTTTATAGTGGTGGTGATGACGATGCTGGTGCAGCGCAGTTTGCAGCTGAGATCCAGTCATCCCATGCACGATAATGTGGATAGGGTTAACCACTGTGGAGGTCCTTACATTGGACTTGTTCTGGCTTTTCCTGCTGAAGAAGTTCCTCTTCAAGCTTCTGGTCTTTTTGTGCCGAATCCCAACTTTCCGGTTCTTCAGCTTTCTGGTAGTGTCTTTTTCTCTCTTTTCTCATTTCTCTCTCCAATTCGATATCTATCACTCTTATCCACTTGCTGTTTCGTATCATCCATCAAATCTTTAGTTATCTGTCTTCATCCCATGTGCAAAGCAGCTGTGCTGCTTGCTCAAAAAGGCTGCTTTGCTCATCAAACAAACTGTTGTATTGGCAACACCTATGTTGGTCGTACTCTTCAATATTACCTTGCGTACCCGTGTCGGATGCTCGACACTCAGACACTTCATTTTAGACCAAAAACATGTATTTTTTTCCATAAAATAGACGAATCCACACTTGGACAAGCACCCGTGTCAGATACTTCTAACTGAGTCCGAGCAATATACAAGTATAAATTATAGTATTGTATGAGTTGGTTGATGATGTTGCTACTGTCTGAGATCTAAACTGATTTTCTGTCCGTGGTGACTAGGTAGGACATTCAACATTGGGAAAATAAAAAATGTGGATGTAATCTATGTGATGACTGGGGAGCAAACTGTAAGTCCCCTCTATCATCACCTCCCTGATCATACGCTTACGCCGCTTAGTTATCCGTGTTACCTTGTCTTTCATGACTTCCTAGACTTGATTGTATATGTATCCATTGGGGTCCTCTCAGGTAAATGCGGCTCTTACAGTACAAGCGCTTCTTCAAGTCTTTAATGTCAGGGGAGTCGTTCATTATGGAATTGCAGGGGCCACTAATTCATCCATGACTGTTGGTGATGTTGGCATACCAGATTCTTTTGCATTTACCAGCTCCTGGAAATGGCTGGTGAGAGAAGACACTTAATGAAGGAACCTCTCTACTTCAGACATTCGAATAACATTTCATTGTTGCCGGGGTTTTCAGGAATTCGGATCATCGGAGAAAGGTGAAAAAGAAATGAGATTTGGAGCTTTCAATGTTCCACGAGAAGGAGATAATTTACTGTCCAAGATAGAGTTCACTCCAGTGCAGCTCTACTCCAATGAGCGAGCGGTGCAAGAGCTCTTCTGGTATCCAGTTGACACTCATTGGTATAATATTGCTAAGCAGCTCGAGGTATTACGTTGTCTATCATCAAATATAACAAGCTAGATACAAGTTCAAGGGTGTTCGAACTCTGAATGCTAAGATTTCCGTCTGAACGAGAGTTTACAGATAAAAGTCACAGATTTATGGACAATTGACAGGGAATGCAATTGGAAAGGTGTGTAAATGCGAGTTTGTGCGCGCCTAAAGAGCCGAAAGTGACCTTGGGTTTGAAAGGTTCAACAGCCAACATGTTTGTGGCTAACGAGGCCTATGCAAACTTCCTTTTCAAAGAATTCAGCGTATCAACAGCAGATGAAGAAAGTGCTGCTGTCGTATTGGTTTGTCATATACAAATGAACAATCAATTTTCTTTCCTAGCTTAGCTTCTTATCTCACATATTTATCGCATTATCTGTTTCCTGTTGTCACTTTGCAGACGTGCCTTTCGAATGCAGTGCCGTGTATCGTCTTTCGTGGTATTTCAGATGTTGCAGGTGGAGACAAACTTTCACTGGCCGGCCTTAGTTCTTTAGCAGCTATCAACGCTTTTAAGGTTGCCGTCAAATTTATAGAATTGATTACCAAAACGCATACTAGTCAATCATAATGAGCAGCTCCTGAATGGCAATGGAACAATGTAAACGGGGAACATGTAACAGTGCCTCGGTTTAGCTATGCGCATTCCAAGAACTTAACGGGAGACAATCGTATTCGCACAACAAAGAGACCATTGTATTCGCATGACGACTTCATTCTTTCTGATGTACATCATTTGATGATAATTACACTAATAATGATGTATGCATATGTGTTGCACAAACTATGAATATTAAAGGGCTAGTTAGCCCAGATCAATAATAAGCTTTGATGACGTTACGCCAATGTGTGTGAACAAAAAGCACTTGTATTGTCGTATTCGAAGTGCTTGATGATTTCAGCAGGTTCAGAAACGGACATTTTCATGTGGCGAGTACAACCAGACACAGGAAAATGTATGTGATAGAAGGAAATGCAGAACCGATGATCACAGTTAAGGCAGTTGATTCCTAGCTACCAAGGTCTAGTCCACTGAAGAGAGGGGAAAACAAAGCAAGTAGGAAATCATGTTCTTTGTAGCTAATACGAGTACTAACCAATAATGAGTATATGTTCCCCATGGTTTGTTTCAAGTAAGTAAACATTTTGGAGCATTTCACATCACAAAGAGTGAATGGAGCATCCTATGGCTTCGCTACAAGCGTAAACATTGTAGCAGCTGGCAGGGGTGTTAGACTGAAATAGGATAAATATAAGGGTATCAAAGGCTCAGAGTTTCTTCAGCATATTTGACCAACAGTATAGATCATTAACAAGAACAAGACAACCTCAGCCTGATCCAATAATACTTTGATACTAAGGAGAGTCAGTTGAATTAGTTCAGAAACGGTAGAGTATTTAGATGATGACCACAAGATATCTTTGCAAAATTATTAGACGAGTTAAGCTATGATGACGTTTTGAGTTACTCCAACGTGTGAACAAAGAATACTCGTATTCAAAGTGCTAGATCATTCAGCAGGTTCTGAAATTGGATATTTTCACGTGGTGAGTACGACGACCACACACCCCTGAAAATGTATGCCATAGAAGGAAATGCAGAACCGAGGCTCATAAGCAAGTAGCGGATTCCTAGCTACTAAGTTCTAGTCTAATGCAGAAAAGGGTGGAAGGAAACCTAAAAAAAAAAAAAAAAGCAAAGTAGGGAAATAATGAGTGTGTTCCCCCATGGATTGTCTTGGTTAATTGTAAACATCTTGGAGCACCACGAAAGAAATGCAAATGGAATTGGACATAAGGAGGAGGTGGATTTCACATTACAGGGAGTAGATGGAGCGCAATTCATATCATCAGGAGTCAATGGAGCATCCTATGGCTTCGCTACAAGCATAAATCTTGTAGCAGCAGCAGGCAGGGGTGTTAGAGTGAAATAGGATAAGAAAAAGGGTATCTATTTATCCAAGGCTCAAAGTTTCTTCAGTATATTTGACTGACTAACCGCAAATATCAACCACAAGAACAAGACAGCCTTAGCATGGTTCAATTCTACTTTGATACCAAGGAGAATCAGTAGAATTAGAATTAACACAGAGAAGATGTAGACTAGACTAGTTAGTTAGAAGATGGCTAGGAAATGTCTTTGCAAAATTATTATACACAATATTGAGAAATGAGAATTGAGAGCACTACAGTAAGGCTACGCCTTCATGCAGTACTTCCATCCTTGAACTTCAAAACTAACAGTTGCGAAAATGCAGGAGTTGAACCAAACGAGTACTTAACTTTGGGACAGTTTCATATAGGCTGGCACTAATGCCACGCGGCTTATATATTGCACCACGGCCCAATGTGAATGCATTAAAAGTACTGAACTTTTTCACAATGCATAAAGCAGTGGCAATAAGGTAACCCTTCATATAATGACGTAGTCTCATGCCTACATGGTCGCATATGCTACGACTCCCACAGTCGTACCAGTACACCATGGTCTCATACAATGACAACGAGTACATGCTTTGTTTTCAGAACAATGTCACATAACAAAAGTACAAAACCATACCGCGCAACACAATGTTTTCGGAACAATGTCACATAACAAAACCATACTGCGTAACATAAACACAAAGAAACACCGGTACAAACAAACATTATAAACATAATATAGTGGTCAATGTTTGATCAAACAATACACCAATTAGGCAATTACACTAAAACAACGTCTTCAATAGATGCACTGATTGAATAAATAAATATACACAAAATTAAAACTCCAAATAATCCATTAACCCAATTAAACAAACAAATAAACCAGAAAAATAAAAAACAGCAACAAAACACTAAAACAAAAGAATAAATACCGGGTTTTTTGTTTCGACATTGAAGCCGAAAATAATTGGGTTAAGCCCAAGAATTATCAAAAGCAGCAGAAGTAATAGCCATAGAAAACTCATGAAAACTGATACAACCATCGCCATCGGTATCGGCTTCCTTGATCATACCAGTGAGTTCATCAGCGGTCAAAGCATGACCAAGTTTAGCCATTGAATGAGCGAGTTCTGCGGCGGTAATGTAACCGTTCTGATCCCTATCAAACATGTTGAAAAGCTGTTTAAGCTGTTGTTCAGAGTAAGGACATTTTGCAGGAATTAAGTCAGGTGCTACTAATGCTATGAATTCTGAGAATTCAATCATTCCATTGTTGTTTTTATCTGCAGCTTGTATTAATGCTTCTATTTGTTCTTCACTTGGTTTCAATCCTAATGATCTTAATAACGACCCGAGTTCCAGTTGGGTCAGTTTTCCGTCGTTGTTACGATCGAATGTTCGGAATATTTCTCGTAATTCTGAGATCTGTTCGTCGTCTAGTTTCACTCCATCGCCGCTGGCTTGTTTATCACTGCTCATTGTTTCGTTTCGTTTCGTTTTTCTGGGGAATTTTGGAATTTGAGAAATTGATTGATTTGGGGATTTTGATGGGGATGAAATTGATTGGATTTTGATGAAGATTATGATGATAATGATGATTATGAGCTTGAAAATCGGATCAAAGGAGAGGGATTTCGGATCTGGGAATGTTTTTTGAGGAATCAGAAATTGGGGAAAATGGGGAGGAAAGTCAGCGACAATGGCGCCTGTCTTCCATAATTGACGAGTTCTTTAACATCTTTTAACCATCACAATCATAACAGTTATACTACATTAATTCTGCGGTACGTAGCGGTTACTGTGGTATAAAACAGTTGTTGATACGGAAAATTCTATTTTTCCCTATTTCCTAAAACAGATTATTCAGTTTTCTTCCCTTTTTTTATTTTAAAAACTTTTACTCTTATTTTATTCATTTCTCTCTCTTATCACCAAACCCACCCAACACTTTTACTCATATTTTATTACTTTTCTTAAAGTTTTGGCCCCACCATTCCTTATTTAACTCATAATTATTCATCCCTCTCTCCAATCACTAAACCCATCCCACTTTTTACTCTTATTTTA
>LHUT01008084.1:0-10204 GCA_001412135.1 Silene latifolia subsp. alba | reverse complement strand
TCAAAAGATTAGTTCGTTCAGTTCCTCATCATGGCTTTCAAAAGTGGTTTCTTTGCAACCAGTTTTACAATGGATTGTATGATAATCATCGCGCTTTGCTAGATTCTTGAGCTAATGGGAGGTTCCAGTACAACACTAATGATGATAATGCATGGAAGTTGATTGATCAGATTGCTACCATACTGCTAAGTATGGAAACCCTAGAGGTTTTACAAGGGGGAGTGGATCAGATAATGGTGGCGCAGTTGGAGGATCTAACTGCCCAAATTGCTGATATGAAGACTACCCAATATTTGGGTAATAAGCAGGTATTTCATGCTATGGTTCAGCAGGAGGAGCCTTGTGCACGATGTGGGATGGATGGTCATGTTGCAGCTGAGTGTTTGAGCACAATAGAGCAGGTTAATGCCTTTCAGTCTTTCAGGCAAGGTACACCTTTCTCTAATTTTTACAATGAAAGAACGAAGGAGCATCCTTTCCTTCAATGGTCTAGTCAGAATGTGCAAAATCCACAGCAATAACAACCACAGAAAAACACATATGTGGTTCCTCAGAATCATGGTAATCAACCACAAGGAGGTTACCAAAGGCAGAATCAAGGAGGTCAACAGTACAATAATCAATTTCAACAACCTCCTCAACAAGCTCCTCAAGAAAATCATCAACAAGCTCCAAGTAACGAGATGGCAAAGATGAAGGCTTTGTTGCAACAAACTTTGTTGATACAACAAAAGCAGACGACTCAAATTTCTGAGCTTATAGCCCACAATAAGATGTTGGATACGCAGATTGCTCAGATGGCGGCCCACAATCCTTCAAAGCAGCTCGAAAATCTTCCTTCTCAAGGTAAACAAGCTCATGAGCAAGTTAATGTAATTCAATTGAGGAGCGGTACCACATATCAAAATCCGGAGATGCCCATTAATGAAGATGAGGTAACCTATATGCATCCTAAGGCATTGGGTAATTTGGAGCTAAGTGATGACGAAAAAGAAGCTAACGAAACTGAAACACGAGGTAAGAAGAAAAGCGAGAAAAGCGAGAAAGACGCTACTGCTGAGAATACTCGATCGAGTACACCCAGGCTCTATCGAGTATCCTTTGTACTCGATCGACTACACCCTGGACTCGATCGAATACCCCCAGAAATTAATGACGGTGTATCCAAAAGTGTTTCTAAAGCAAAGAAAGCCGAGCCCATGACTATTACACTACCTTTTCCGGATCGACAACAAAAATCCAAGCTGGACAAGCAGCTTGGACGGTTCATGGAGGTAGTAAAGAATTTACAAGTGAGTGTTCCATTTACTGATTTGATCATTCAAGTGTCGGCTTATGCAAAATTCATGAAAGTGATATTGACGAAGAAGAGGTCATTTGATGAAGTAGAGACGGTTGCATTTACTCAAAAGTGCAGCGCTGTGTTGCAAGCTAATTTACCACCTAAGCTAAAGGATCCAAGGAGTTTTCTATTCCTTGTCATATCGGGCATCTTGCTATTAGTAAATCTCTTTGTGATTTAGGAGTTAGTGTCAGTGTCATGCCTTATTCTATATGTAAAAGTTAAATATGGGTCAAATGAGTGTTACTAATATGACCTTACAAATGGTTGACCGATCTATTAAACACTCATTGGGTGTTTTGGAGGATGTTCCAGTTAGAGTTGGGAAATTCTTTATTCTCGTTGACTTTGTTGTCTTATACATGGCTGAGGACACCCAAATTCCTATCATCTTGGGTAGACCATTCTTTCACACTGCTTTACTTATCAGGCAATCACGGAAAAGAAGTCCAATAAGACTCGGACACGGCTTTACTTATCAGGCAAGCAACCTAAACCCTATTAAGGTTTAGGCCCTATATATAGACAAGGAGAAGAAGGAGAAAGATTCATTCAAAACCAACGTGCAAACATAGAGCATTGTGCTAGCTAGATTTCCATCGCTACCTCTCTTGTAATCGTCCTTACATTAAACTGCTAGTGCAATCATTGGAAGGGTATTGTCCCTTTCCGCGGTCGTTTCCCACATTGGGTTTTCCGCGTCACCAAATCTCTTGTGTTAATTCTTATTTGCATCTTATCATTCATACTCAGCATTCATACAAACGATATAATTCATATACAACAAATAAGACCGCTTTGACCTAATTTAACCTAATTCGGTAGAAAAATACCAAAACAGGTAACTCGAGTTACTCCTATTTACTCTGAACATTTCTACTCGCCTTCCATATTTATTGGTCTTTTTTCTTTTTATTTATTTATAAAGCCTAACTACTAACTATCCATTTTCTTGTACTCTGTATATGACATTTTGTTGTTATAGGATACTCCCTCCATCCCGGTCAACGGTCATTAATTCATTATACAAATGTTGGAAAAAAGTTTGATCCTCTCTCCGTTCACGTCACCTTCATTTGGATACGTATTTTGTCGGATACGATACAACACTAAGATACTTTATTTTGGACCAAAATATTGAAAATTTGGCACAAAATAGCCGTATCAGATACTCCAATACGTATTTTGTCGGACACGAGTAAACGAACCTGAGTAACATAGGATTAACATAACCGAAACGAAGGGAATACGAGATAAGATTGGCAATTTCCATATCATATTCCACATTCACGGATCACGCCTCTTCAGCAAAGTCAGATTGGCCCTCTCTGTCCATCTCATTTGCCATTAAGAGATGGTACGACTTCCCCAAATAGATTCCATCCTTCTCTAGTTCAACAGAATACGTCACATATATACTCGGATCCTAAGAATTTGGTCTTGGTCAAAAGGTAGAAAGACATATTCTACCTTCAGAAAGTCCCAACCTGTACCCTCGAGACTCGGGAGTCATGGAAATCAGCAACCAACAATGCACACTGGCACTCCTCCTAGAAGTGATAAACCGAGGTTGTGTGCCCGTGTCACCGTGTGGGCAGGTCAACCGAGGTTGTGTATGCACGCCCGGTGGTCCGCACACAAGCATGTGACTAGATCACTTTGGCTTAGAGGACTCGAAGTGTAAACAGTTGAATCGAGCTAGGATTTGTAAGAGGCTAAGAGCCGCTACTGAACAATCATGGAAGTTCGGAAACAATTTGAACTAACTTCATGCCTCCCTCCATAAAACAACTTAAAAATCAATCACAAGAGCTATAATGAGTAACCTAAAAGTTTGGAAGATGATTTATGAACCTTGAAATTGAAAGGTACACTGAGTAACCTAAAAATGAAGGCAGAAAAATCGATGAGAAATCGATGAAAATGTCGAAATGCCTACAAACAGTTTGTTCAACTGTCGGGAATTAGTGTAACAGACTAAACCAGTAATTGCTAACTGCCTCCCTGCCTCGCTGTCGCAAGTTCATTACACACATACACATAAGACATAATATGAGATTCTAGCATATACTAAATTTATTTGCACATGAACTACTGGTGCGCCGGGAAATTGATCAACATGTGTAGGCGAAAAAGGGCCAGATCTACAGTTATCAAGGCTTTGGCACCGCCGTCTTTAAGCCATTTTTACCAAGTAAAACCCGTGTTCCTTTCACTAATTCCTCCTTAATCATAAACAAGATGGCAGCAGCAACAACACTTTGTACAATTTTTGTGCGCATCCCTTTGTAAAATCCACCTAATCCTTCATTATGAATCATCTTCATGATCGCATCTAATGTTCCTGAGAACATTAAAAACATCAATGATAATAGCATAATAGCATAACATGCTACACGATCAAGGATATAGTAAGCTCTAGAAACAGGTTGGTGCAGATCTGACCAGAAGTTCTCAATTTCGATTTCAAGAAGATCAATGGTCATAAAAATAGTAAAATGTGCAGTGCAGCAACATGCACCGTGCTACTTAAAGTTAGTCACTGCCAGTGAGAACCACTCTTTCTAGTTTTAGATTATAGATTGAAAATGGGATAGCCTCAAATCACCATAAGTCCATAAGCTTCACCTCACTACAAGAAAGACTAATTTAGGCTCGGCCACTATCACTAAAATGACAGCGTCTCAAATCACAGTGAAATCTGAGAGCACTTTTGCAATAAATAGCTAAAACCTTACGGTTCACATAGAGATGCGTTACTTTCTGCATCGTGACAAAGCTTTGGTTTTATACTGTCCTTTATACTCCGTGATGTTTAAGGCTTTGTTGTCCTTTTTTTGACTTTGAAGTATACGGAGTTCGGCTTTCAAAGCTCACCTAGGACAGTCTTACAACCATACAAGTAAGCATCACAAATACACTCATAACTACAGTAGATACGGGAAAATAAAAAGAAAAGAAGCAACAGTTAGGGAGAGAGAAAACTTTATATCCTCTTTCAGCTTAAATAGGCTAACATGATCTCCGAAAATTATCGACGCCGGTACACTTTCATATAATTTAAGCCCTTCCATGACTAGTTGGTTACCCAGGTAAAAGTCAAAACGACATAAATCAGGTTGGAAATTCAGTCATTTTTGAAATCGAGTGTACATAAAAGAGTGGAAACTGAAGTATTACAAACCTTCGTAATGATGCTTCTTGTCTGCTCCAGCAACTTGTTTCGCCTGAAGCCTAGACTGCAAAAAAGAAGAAGGTACAATTAGAGAACATGCTGGCCTAAGTTTGATAGGATCATGTAAGGTCAACAAGAGTTAAATTTATGTTTTGTCACTCATAACAGAACAGCACAGGTAAATTCAAGTTTCTCCTTTTTTGTAAAAGTTCACTTCACAGGTAAAACTACTTGTTAAAGAAACACAAATTCTCATTTGTGACGGACAAAATCCGTCACAAGCTTGTAACGTGAGACAAAGGGGAAAGTGGAAGGGGCAAGTGGGAGGGCAAGTGGGAGAGGGTTGTGAGAGGTCACAAGCTTGTGACCGTTACAAGCAAGACGGGCTGGAATAAAAAATTGACGATCTCCCACGAGAAATATATATAGCTCCTTACATCTTAATTTTGAATTCACAGCTGTAATTGAATTTATAGCTTCAATATCCAACAATCAGGCCCACCACATTTTTTTTAGAAGAAAAATAGGAATCTATCTTGGAGGATTCCTTGAAAACTTATTCTTAGTAAGATGAAGTCAATACCTTGACGACCAAAAGTGGATATGTCACAACAGTGGCTCCAAGCTTTGCCACAGCCCCAAGTAAGAAAATCTACGAACCAAAGAGAAACTAAATTCAGAATTTAGGTGGAAAGTTGCTGTTTACAACTTTGATACCAAGACAAATGCCAACCTCTAATGCAGTTACACCTTTGCTACCGGTCTTTTTCATTGCACGTCTTTCCTTTACTTTTTTCAACAGGGTTTCATACAGCATAAACTGCATGGAAGGATTGCTTACCTGCAGGTACATGTGCATACAACACCACCTTAATTATGATAATAAAATGCTCAATATACTATCAACCCTTGGCCAACATATGTAAAATATTCAAGTACCATTATTAATGTTGGAATCACCCCTTTCCAAAAGCCCAAAAATCCAGCTTCACTGTAAAGTTCTTGCACCTACAAATTTTATGAATGAAAAATAAAGTATGTGGGGACCATATCATAGCACTAAATGAACAAGCTTGCCGCAAAAGCAAGCCGACCATATAAATTTTGTTAGCACTTAGCATACCTACAAATCCCATGATATCCAGGGTTTCATGATCCACATAGATTCACTATAGTCTATTATCCATCGCTCTTCTTATTTCCTCTTTCTTAATTATTTATTATTTGAAACTGGAATGACACCAAGTGTCACCCAAATACAATGTCTTTACTAGTCTTTTACGCTGATAATAGGAATTGCTTGTGGTTACAACTTGCATCCATGCCACCCTATGTTTATGGAGACCAATTAAATACCACTCAAGGACTCAACGAGGTCTGAATAATACAGTACAAGATCGAGCATAACTTGGTGAAGAATATATATACAAATAGATAACTAATATGAGGTCATGGAATAAGGAACATGCTCAATGACGAATGAAAAACGGTAAATAAGAACAAGACATTTTATGACTGGAGGGAAGTAATGAGACATGGATACTACATACTGCATTGCTAGTTCCATATGGAGGTGGCTCAATGGCTGCTATAATTTCTTCAGGAGTCTTTGAAGCTTGTCGATGGTGGTTCTTTTTGGAGGACTTGGTATGCGTCTGTAAAAAGTAAAGACAGAGAAAAATAAGCGTTACAAAAACAGGAACTACTCATTCTAATTTCCACGCACACCATTCAACATATGCGCAGAGCAACCAGGTTATGCTTTATGAATGCTGTTAAAGAACAAGCTTCAATGGTATGTACCAATGCTGAACAATACAAGATGACATCATGGGATCATATGTTATCATTCTATAGGGAAGAGAGACAGTTCAATCTAATCAAAATTGTTCAGTCAATACAGGGGCAGCAACAATTTCAACAGATGATACCAGCATGAAGTATCTGGTTGCTTGAAGAACTTGAGAAAACAAACCAATCACCTCAACTAAGAATTGTTGGGAAGACCCATTTCTGACCACTCACCTCACTCAATTCATACTATGCTAGGACCCAGGGTGGTGTAGCTGCTCTATCCAATATTTCGTATCATTCCTCCGAAATCCGAATGTTGGACAGTTAAACTCATGGACACAATCCAGTATAAAGTAAGAATGTAAATTCAAACATCACACCACACTAGTTATTTGTAATATTGAATGGCGGGTGTTCATCTCATTTTGTACTACATGTATTGTGCTGACAAATCCTATTACTTTTACAGTCACTAACTCATAATTATTATTCATGTCGACAATAAGCATATTAGCTACTACGAACTTCACTGTCTTGCTTTGAATGTCGAGCATGTCTTTATTTGTAATAGATAATGAAGAAAGAGGTTAATAAGAACGGGAGTAGGAAGCAACAACATTAAAGCCTTACACCCTATTCCTAAAATGATTTGCGGAGTGGGAAGGTTGACCCAAGAAAAAGTATGACTCTGTACGTAATTGTAGAATACCTACCTTGATGCATGTCCAGAGAATTGTTGATTATTAATTCAAAGTTAACTAAATAAACCCGAAATTTTGACTAGAAAAAAAAAGGCCAATTGGTTTGCTAATGACGCATCTCAATATGAGGTGTTCAACGAAATACAAGTGTCATGCTACGGTGATAAGCAGATAAGCTAACATTTATGATTTATTCATTCAATTAGACAGTAAAACCGTAGAATTGATGTCCTTTCCAATACCTGCATGCGAGTGACGATTACCCATATAGGATTAGTAAGCAGCACATTTACACACCTAAAGCAACAAGGGAAGAAAACATACTTGATGTTAGTATGTAACTACATATATAAGCAAATTTAACAACACCCAAAAACATCGGCAAGAGAGGTTCTATGAACAAAGATCGTATGTGTAACATTTCATAGCATACTACTATAATGCTATATATAGAAAGGCTGCACATAAATTCACGGGACACCTCTACTGGGACACGGAGGTTACCCACAGTCTGCCATATTTACCCCTGCCCATAAAATTTCAGTTGTTGAAAGTCAAGGGTGAATGTGTCAATCAGCAACAAACCCTGTGGCTTAGTACATATGCTCCGTTTAATTATGCCAACCCATATAGAAATCATGCTTCGTACGTATTCACAGGAAAATGAACTGGTACACAAGATTCATACGAGAAAATTGAAAAAAAAAAAAATTAGACCAGATTGAGCAGCAATCACTGCCAATACTTACAGTCCTACAAAGTGGAACATATGCAGCAACAAAGCAATGAAATCTGAAAAGTATAAATTTCAAATGCAGACCTTCAAATTTTACTCCTTAGACCAATGCACAACACTGGAAAGGCAAAAAGTTGATTATAATTACGAGTATAATTGACCTTCAAATTTTAAAACCTATAAGTTTAACTTGACTTTTGTATTATGTTTCACCCCTCATTTTCCTTTCTCTCTTCTTTTTCTATATTTTTGCATTTTGAAGTGTGTGATCACCCAGGGATGGTTCTAAAAGATGATTCATGTCAACCGACCCCAAATCATTTTGGGATTAAGGCTCTGATGTTGGTGTTGGTGGTGTTTTGTTGTTGTTGTAACTGACATGAACAGTAATAAAGAGTGAGGATCTAAACAGATAACAAACAAGTAATCACCCAGATAAAGCAGCCACGACCAATGATGAGAGCATGCCCACTGATCCGTCCCCTTGTCCTCTCTTCCTGCGGTCAAGAGCAATGGCTTCAGCCTTATCCCTGAATATTTGATAGAAATAATAGTAAACACCCTGTATCATAAGCACTAGGATCAAAAGACGATTCCGACAAATACAAGGACAAAATGCAAAAACATCTTATAATAAGATATAGAACACTGTCAAATCAGAAAATTCAAGGTTCCAATTGACTAATTCGCCACCACCATCCCCTTCTTCTAGTGAGGGGGAAGGGCAAGTGAACTACATAAGGAGCTAGACTCCAGAAGTCCAGAGTACCGAAACATTGTATCACCAACATCAATTGCACATAAGAAGTAGGGACATAAGCGTATATTGTATTGGACTTGTACCATCAGTCTCAGATCTCAAAGCACATTATGCTTCTCCATATATGATATCTGCTGGAGTTTAAAGAGGTCATCATATTCTTTCTTACTCTAACCAGTTACAATAAGTAATCATTTTTTCGCACGACATAGGAAAAGAGCATAGGCAGACAGATAATAGTAAAAGTACAGTAACGACATAACCCAAGTGCCTCGCAGAATCCCACAAATTGCCGAGTAAAACAATGGATCGGATATACCCATTCTTAACCATGTCTCAAGAAGACAGAGGCTGTACTAATAGTACATTTCAATAAAAATAATTCAGTCACATGTGCCCGATGAAAATCTAGGCAAAGCTTCAAGATTCCTCAAAATCTAGGAATACCTTTTTCATATTACTAAACCTCCCATGCAAATCTAGTTCTAGTAATTTTCTCGGCATTATAATGACTCCCAAGGTTACTTTCAAATTTCAATGAACTGATAAGGCTAACTTTAGTTCTCTAATGAAATACAGCTCAAGTACAAATTGTTCAATGCTAACTAAGCTTCTCTAGCAGTTGGAAACTTGGAAATAAATAGTGCACAGATGATACGATAAACTAAGCTTCTTTAGCAGTTGGAAATAAACAGTGCACAAATAATACGATAAGCTAAGCTGCATTATAACAGATCACCATCAAATTGTTCAAGGTAAACAATAACAGCATAAAATGGCCACTTTCAAACCAACACATTACCTGAGAAGCAACGGTGCCGACTAATGACGGAGCTAAACCTTTATACAACCTCCCCCATCCTTCATGTTTCACTACCTACCGATCATTCCACAACCAAAAATATGTTCTCTGTCAAACACCAACCACTTAATTGCACAATATGTACCTCATTATAAATACATATGATTCAAACAAATAATACAAGTATTAACAATGGACAAATTACCTTAGACATGTGTTGAAGAGTTCCAAGTTTATTATTCTCTTTGTTTGTTTCTCGATCTGTTTGCTGCCTAGCATTAACCTAATTCCATTATCAATATAATTAAATCAGCAAATTAAACTGATGTTCCTCAAATTAAATAAAAAAATCACTTAACTTACAAACAAAAGTTGATCACAGCATTAACTCAATTTCATTTCAATAACAATAAACTTCAAAACTAGGCACTAATTAATCAAATTAATCTCAAAATTACCCCAAAAAAAAGTCAATATAGGAGAAGAAATTACAATGTCTTTTTTTAAGTAAAGTGATTAAATACCTAAAATCATTCCAGTTTTTAATACTCAAATAAACCAGGAAATAAGCAAATATTACATCACACCTCAACTCCTCAAGTCAGTCTTAAAATTAACTAAAGTACAAAAAAAAATTAATAAAAGCGAATTGATTACAGTTTGTAAGAGATAAGCAAGACACAAATACTATCCTACAACCAGTTGTATAGCAGCATTGTACAACCGCCTCAAAGTTGTTGAGCTCTTACGCAAAGTTGTTGAGCTATTTTACAAGTTATAGAGCTATTTTGCTAAGTTATTGAGGTTAATAATTATAAAAAAAAAAATTATATCTCAGTATGCAGCTATCGCCATCGTTTAGTACTGTGTGACAACACTAAAGGCAAACAACGA
>LHUT01008079.1:7538-17813 GCA_001412135.1 Silene latifolia subsp. alba | reverse complement strand
TAATGTTTTAGTAAATGTGTTCAAATTTTTTTTTTCTGAGCATATTACCATTTATAAATACCATTATACATACCATACTAATTCTCCCAACCAAATTGACCTCTCCAACCAAAACGACAATGTCAACAACACCAAACGACGATGATGACCCATCATCCTCGCGATGCACCACTTTAAGCACCCCAACACCACCATACCTACCACCGTCCTTATTATCAACCCGCCTAAAATGGGACGTATTCCTAAGCTTCCGCGGCGTTGACACGAGAGACACGATGACAAAGTCACTCTGCACTGCGCTCGAACTCAGCGGTCTACGTGTATTCATCGATGGTGCAGGAATGGAGAAAGGTGACAAAATTAAACCATCACTTGATGAAGCCATTGCTGACGCTGCTCTTGCTGTTGCTATCATTTCTCCTAAGTATGGTGATTCTTCTTGGTGTCTTGATGAGCTTTGTGGTATTTTCGAGTGTCGGAAACGGGTTATTCCCGTGTTTTATCGGGTTAAACCGTCGGATATCCGGTGGTTGGAGAGGAAATTTGGAAATAATTTTAATTCTATGGTTGACAAGAATAAAGAGTATCAAAAAACTGAAGAGGATAAGGCCAAGGCCACGACGAATGTTGAAAAGTGGAGGAAAGCTTTGGAGGATGCTGCTGGTATCTCTGGGTATCCTTGTCCGAAACGGAGGTACTCTCTCCGTCTCAGTCATTTGTTTTTTATTTTTTATTTTTTATTTTTTGGGTATGTTGATAAGATTGAAACAAGAGCTTGCTGTAATCCCTGGAACAATTTGGGATTAAATTTTAATCGGGGGATAATTATTAGGGAGTTCAATTACATATAAGTGTAATGATTACTAAGTTAATCTTTTACTCCAAATCATGACCCGTGGTGTGGGTGGGTAATGTATTACCCTTTTACGAGGGTAATAGATTACGGGGTGAATTGTTACATAGAAAAAAATACCTTATATATTGTTCCCTTGTTCATTCCCCTCTTTTACCCTCAATCCAAGCAAGTTGCATGGTTTAATCACGAAGTTGGTAATTAAGGCCTCAAGTTTAGTCTGTGGTGAAATTAAGCCTTCTAATATTTTGCAGTTAGACGCCTTTGTCCAGTTGTGAAATTCTCCCAAATTTTATTTGCTAACAAAAATGTTTTGATGCTCACACCAATTTCAACCAAAAACTTACCCCTGGCGTCCTAATAATTTGTTTACTTTTGATTAAAAAATCCCTCACAATGACATAGAAAAGGTACATATGAATATACGTTGTAAAAAGTAAACAAATGACTGAATCAGAAAAAGTAAGGTATCGTTTGGTTGATCAAGCAATTGGATTGATCAGAAAGAGTAGGTAATCCGATTCCCCAGCCATTGGAAATTGAAGGAATATTGAATACTGCATTTTGCCAAAAAAATGGCAACCAAACAACTCCCAATTTTGTAATTCTTAGGATTTTTTTCAATTCCCATGTTTTTCAAGGGACAACCTAACAACACCCAATAGCTTAAGCTTATCGTTGAGGTTGAGAGTTGAGATGCAATCAATAATTATATACGTTAATACTAAATTGAACTTGGGATCTCATGTTTATCAAACTTTGATACCATATAAGAAGACCATCTCAAGTCAATGGTTAATTGGTTATATCTTAATTGATTATGCCTCTACCATTAGTTTAAGCATTTGGTTAATGGTTATCTCATATATTATGAAAGCTTGGTGACCTTATGGTTTCCAATCCCAGAGTTTCTAAAATCTCACAAGTGGAATTTGTGCATATGGTACGGGAAGAACACGGTATGAGTGAGCTTGTGCCATAGTAGACTTCAGAAATGCATATTGAACTGCATTATACTCTGGCCGATACTGTAATTTTTACTATGGCACTACACCATGGTACAGAAGTATAAAACTCTCCTGTAAATCACAAAAATTGAGCTAATAAATGATGATGTATTCTTCTAACATTGCTCATTTGCTCGGCTTGAATGTGTACAACATGACAGTGATGATCCGGAGGTCATACAACGCATTGTGAAGCAGGTCGTGGGAGAGTTGAAGAACATTCCAGGATACGTGGCAAAATTCACAGTTGGGTTGGATTCTCGTGTGGATCAAGTGTTGGATAACTTGGATATTCACTCTAATGGTGTTAAGTTTCTTGGTATTCACGGAACTCCTGGTATAGGCAAGACAACCCTGGCTAAGGCTGCCTTTAATAAGCTGGTAGTTCACTTCAAAAGACGCTGCTTTTTGTCTAATGTAAGAGAACAGTTGGGTAAGGAAGGGGGCGTTTTAAGGGTACAAAATAAACTTGTAAAAGATCTTTCACTTGGGAGAGTAATGTTAGCAGAGCAAGAAAGTCTTCGGAAAAAAGCAATCAAGGAAATAGTTCATGAGAATCGAGTCTTGGTTGTGTTAGATGACGTGTCTGAGGCAAACCAACTCGAAAGGCTTGGCATTGTTCGAGACTGGCTTGGAGAAGGGAGCAGGGTAATTATTACTAGTAGAGACATGGAAGTATTACACCATTTTTATGGTGATAATGATCAGCTGCATGAGGCAAAGAAGCTAAGTAAGTCCGAGTCACTCGAACTGTTCAGTCTTCATGCTTTGGGAAGAAAAGAACCTACAGCAGCATATCTGAAAATTTCTGAGGATATTGTTAAGCAAACAGATGGACTTCCTTTAGCTCTAGAAGTGTTTGGGTCATCCTTAGTTAAGAAAACAGTGAGTGAGTGGGAGGGTTCTTTGTCAAAATTGAAGGTGTTTCGAACCGAAAAACTTCAGGGTGTACTCAAAATCAGCTATGATGCTCTTGATACCCAAGATCAGGCTGCATTCCTAGACATATCATGTTTGTTGCTTCAAATGAATATGGAGAGAGGGGATGTGGTGGATATATTGGAGGGGTGTGATTTAAGGGGTGAGTTAGCAATTGGAAACCTTGTTGCAAAATCTTTAGTGAAGATATCAGAAAGTAATAAGTTATGGATGCATGATCAAATTAGGGATATGGGGAAGCAAATTGTTATGGATGAAAACTTTGATGATCTCGGAAAGCGAAGCAGACTTTGGGAATCTGATCAAATAAGGAGTGTTCTCCGTGACGAAAAGGTGATTCTCAATTAAATATTCTTGCATGAAACTTATTCACTGAAACCCCTTTTGAGCACTAAACATAAACTCCCTCGTTCCCGGTAGTCATAGACTCCGACTAGACTTAACAACTGAGTCATTACAGGTTTCAGTTAATATGGGTACGCTATATAAGGGCATATGAGTTTTCGTAGGGTAAATTGGAACTGGGTCACTTTGGATGATATCAATTTGTGTTTTGTATCTACATTAGGTTCTACTTTTCGGGTTAGAGTCAGGTTATTTTGAGTGCAATCTTTGTCGAGTATTGTGTCAGTTAATAGTTTACGTTTTTTTAGGCATGTTTTATGTTGTAGAAAACGAGATGCCACACCGTAGCCCATATGCATGCATGTGGACATTTAAAAAATTAATCGAAAAGCAAATGTAAACTAGTGGTAGGGAGAGGGAAATAAAGAGTATAATACCATTGAACTATCTTTTAGATTCAAGGGGTTGTTTTTGACGCGGGTGAGAGGATACACTATTTCAGTAACTGTACAAAATCAGTCTCATGCAAGAATATTTGTATCTAAACCCATTGTTTCTTCCATTAATCTTGATCTATACGGAGTACAATTTAGCATCTTTAAGGAACTGTCTACATTGTATGGTTATTATACAGGGTACAAGAGCAATTCGCGGCATTATTCTTGATATTAAACAACCTTCAAATGATGTACCAATTGAAATAATTAACTGGTATGCATTTCTAAGATATCCCAGCATCACTACTGCCTTCAACTACCTGTTCGAAAAGTTCAAGAATCTTACTAGGCAAAAAGCAGATGAAAATGACAATGCCATTCTTCACACAAAATCATTTGAAAAGATGGACAGCCTGAAACTACTTCAAATTAGTTATTCACAGCTAAGAGGAGACATGAAATATATGCCATCTGTGCTGAGGTGCCTGCAGTGGAGAGGGTGTTTGCAGAAGACTCTTTCCGAAAATATACCGGAAGAACTTCGTGTGCTTGATGTTTCAGGAAGCAATATTCAACAACTTTGGTCCTCGGGTTGGCCTCGCTGGCTTATTCAGCAACTATGTCCCTCAGGTTTACCTTTCTGGTTTTCAAACAAGGTATGTAGCCTATCTGTGACAATTGCTTGACTTTTTCGAGTAAGGGGAGTCACAAGAGCAATTTTAATGTTAACGTTATTCTAATTAGGTCCTGATTACTACTGCTCAGTGACTTGAAAATCTAGCTTAGCTGACATCTACTTCGTAACAGTTGATCTTAATGCTTGGTACTTTGGTAGCATGCTTTTAGTTCAAATAAGATGAGAAGCGAAGTTTTATCTGTTAACTTGGCTGACATCTACTAATGAGTTTTACTTTGCAGGTAGCGCGTAACTTGGTGGTGCTAAATCTCTCCAACAATCCCCATCTAACTGCTCTACCTGACATGTCAAGCAATAGACACTTGGAAAAGCTAGTACTTAAGCAATGTGTTGGACTGACTAAGATTCACAATTCGATAGGGAATATGGGTTCCTTGGTTTACGTAAACTTACAAGGATGTTCAAATTTGGTTGATTTCGCCAGTGACATCACAGGAATGAAAAGTCTTAAAGAGTTGATCTTGTCTGGCTGCTCTAAATTTAGAGGACTACCATTTGACGTTCGAAGCTTGAAGTCCTTAAACCAACTACTTCTTGACGGCACAGCAATAAAAGATCTTCCTGGATTTTTGTTGCATCTCACACAGCTTGAAGTACTTAGTCTAGACCGTTGCGATCAGATGGAACAGCTGCCTCAATGGATAGGGAGTTTGAGTTCTCTAAAAGATCTCTCACTTAATCAGACAATGCTGAAAACGTTACCTGATACTATTGGATCATTGTCAAGCCTTGAGAAACTAAGTCTAGTGCATTGCTCGTCACTAGAAACTCTTCCGGGTTCAGTAGAAAGCCTGAAGTCCCTGGTTGAGTTGCACCTAACTGGAACTTCAATCAAACAACTTCCTCCATCTGTTTGTTCATTATCCTATCTGAAGGTCTTATCAGCCGGACAATGCAGTTCTTTGTCCCTACTGCCTGTTACAATAGGAGGACTAGCTTTTGTCACTGAGCTCCAGCTAGACAACACATCAATTACATGTCTCCCCAATGAAATTTGTTCCTTGACATGTATTCGGAAGCTTGATCTAAATAATTGCAAATCACTTGCAAGATTGCCTAGATTGATTGGCAAATTGTCGAATCTTAGCATTCTTTGGATGGTAGGTGCTGCCATTAAAGAATTGCCAAAGTCCATAGGGAAATTGGAGAATCTTACATGGTTAAACTTGAATAAGTGTAGTGAGCTACGCCGACTACCTAACTCCATAGGAACATTGAGATCCTTGCACATACTTATGATGGAGGATACTGCTGTCACCTTCTTACCTGAAAGTTTTGGGACGCTTGAAAGCTTAATGGTATTAAAAATGATGAAGGCAGTCCATGCTCCAACAACAGTTAGGTCTGCTGATGCATTGGATGAGTCCTCTCAGGAGAACTTACATGGGATCCCCGATGTACTTCCTACTACTTTCTGCAATCTCTCTCGTTTGGAAGAATTTGATGCCCGGGGATGCAAAATTTCAGGTATTACCATTTCAGGTGTAGCCAAAGACTCCCTATTCTTTTGTTGTGGAAGGAATATGATGGAATGAGGTAAAATAGCTCACTAAACTACGTGAGCTTTTGTAATGTAATGTGAAGTTGTATTTGCTCGATGCAATTTATGATGAAGTTTTCATTATGGGTCCCGTGAAAACAACCTTTTCGTGTCAAACACACGTAGGGATATAGATGAGTTTCCTCCGCTTATGAGCCCATCGGAACAGATTTGGTTAGAGCTCAGCTCGAGCTCAAGCAAACCGATCTTGAGGTTGAGAGCTGACGCTGACCAAATCAGTCCAGCCCGAGGGTAGTAAGGATCAGATGGAGAGCTCGTTTTTTTTTTTTTTTTTTTTTTTTTTTTTAATTACTTTTTGTACTTCATAATTATGTTTATTTGGTTTAATTATATGTGATTTTTGCATTTAAATTTTTTTAAGTATTTTATTACGGAGTATTATACTCCGTATATTATTGTCTATTAAGAGTAAAAAAAGTGAGAAATGAACAAAGAAAATAATGATTAAATCAAGTTCCATTATCAGTATTTTTTTTTTTTTTTTGTCTCGACAAGTGTGGTCTAGGCGTCTAGCCGAGCCTGAACTCAAGCTCAAATTTTTTAGATGATCTTGAGCTGAGATCAGCTCAATTGCACCCCTATTAAGACATAGATTCATGGGCGTAAAGCTCGTACGACCCCTCGTATGTCCAACCTCGCTTGTCTTGCCATGGGCAGAATCGTTTTAGTATACTGGGCTAATGGTTATTGCATGCAAAATTTCAGGTCAAATACGTGATGATTTCGTCATGCTGTCCAAGCTAAAGATTTTGAACCTTGGGAACAACAGTTTTCATACCCTTCCTTCCACTTTGGAGGGACTTTGTTTATTAAAGAATCTATCACTTCGTCACTGTGAAAACCTGAGGTCTCTACCTAGGTTACCTTCTACGTTGGAATTGCTAGAATGTGCAGACTGCTACGCACTTGAAAGTATATTTGACCTGTCAAATCTTTATTGCTTACAAGAACTGCAACTTGCAAACTGCGACAAACTTACCGATGTTCCAGGCCTTGAATGCTTGAAGTCTTTGAGAAGGTTGTACATGGGCAGCTGTACTGCAAGTGCTTCTGCTGTCAAAAGAAGACTAAGCAGGGTATAATCTCCTCTAAAAACCCTTTTTTCCATTATATATATTCTATATGTTTTATCAAAGGATTTTTGTAGTTTAATGAACCAGAACTTGATTTTTTGTCAGAATACAAAATTTTGTTTATATCGGGGTTCGCTTGGATTAAGGGTAACTGTTAGTAGGCAAATGGGGGTAAAACAAAGGAGAGATTGGTTGAAGACTTGAAGTGATGGCGGTAAAGAGAAGGAGAATAGGGTGGTTGAGGAGCTACTACTCTCATATTACTTTATAAGGGTAATGCATAATCCTGGGCGGCTGGCGGGTAATTATTCCCCCTTTTATGAGTAAGAGTAACTATTAGCCCGTAACAATTATTCCTTCCATTAATTTGAGTCCACTGCATCTACTTTTGGATCAATTTTGTAGATGGCAATATATGTAGCGGGTAAGAATCGAACCCCTAACTTCATGGTTAGGGTAAGAGAGCTCTTGCCACTTGAGCTAACTCTTGTTCTCACCAAAATATAGAAATATAGTGAATTGATGAATGTACGAACTTCTACTTCCAATCCCAGCAAGCGGGTAATTAGTCTAGTGCAGGTTAGTTAGTCTAGTGCAGTCTGTGCAGATGCCAGATATTATTACTATAGTAGAAGCACAACTCACGTTAGTTCGTAGTTCAGTTCAGAGGAATATAACTTGTCATAAAATGGTTAATGTGCAGGTTACTCTGAGGAACTTGAACAATCTGAGTATTCCCGGCAGTGAAATCCCTGGTTGGTTTCATCAGGAGGCAGTCAATTTTGTAGCTCATCCAAATCTTGCCATAAAAAGCGTCATAGTCGCTGTGGTGGTTTCTGTGGACCAGCATAAATTAGATGATGTATATAAAAAAGTGCCTAACATTATGGGTATTCAAGCTCGGATTCTCAGACAGAATATGCCTATCTTCAGTACTACATTGAATTTAGCAGGAGTTCCAATGACAGCAGAAGATCAGCTCTACCTGTGTAGATTTAAAGATTATCATCCCTTGGTATCATTGTTAAAAGCAGGTGACATTATACAGATTTTTCAGAAAATTGAAGCTGCTAATGGTGTGGAGCTGAAAAAGTGGGGTATATTTCTTGTGTTCGAAAATGATGATGATTATGTAGGGAATGAAGATTCACTCCCAATAGATCTACAGTCTGTAACCCATAGACTTGCTTGTTATTTTCAATCCTTGTGATCGGATTGGCAGGAATTGGCAATTGTTTCGGAAGGTGGCCTATGAACGGGTATGTTTTCAATATGGTTGCTATTTTCATTGTTGATGTTCTTACTGTATTGCTTTACATTGTGTCTTAAATTAGATGAGCACCGTAAGGTGTTTGTAAATTCGGCACTTTCTAGTGACGATGCAAAAATGGTCGACAATGAAAATTTAGGAAGAAAACCTAGTTAGATTATTGGAGATACTCAGAAAGGCAAAAAAATGTAGGGTTCTGACTTCTGGCTTTCAGCGAGGCAATTTGTTCATTCCTTATTACATAATATTAGGAACACAGAATTACATAGTTCAAAATTCTGCTTAAAGTTCATTGATTATTAGGATTCTAAAGATCACAATAGGCACCAAGTCTTACAAACTCAGGAAAATCTTTAGGAATTATTACTAAGCCTCTCCATCCCAAAGCTCCTCAACTGTTCGGAAAGGTCCAAATGGTGAAGTGTAATCCAATCCCGAGCATGTTCTTGCTTGAGGAATGGTACTAATCTTCTCGTGATCCTCTGGAGTTAGTTCCCAGTCGAAGATCTCAAGGTTCTGTTTCATTCTGTCCTTGTTGAAACTCTTCACCACCAATGTGATTCCTTGCTCATACGCCCACCTTAGTGCAACCTGCACGACACCAATCATGTTTCACCCCATTTCTTAGTCGATATGTAATTATATATTCCCAAGTAAGAACAAAGAAAAGGACAACAAAAAGAAGTGATAGAATGAGAGATAACCTGAGCAACTGTCTTTCCTTTCGCATTTGCGATTTCCTTGAGCAAATTTGACTCCATCACGCCATTATGTCCGCCTAAGGGGCCTCCCAGTGGCGAATATGCTGTCACCACAATTTCTTTTGTCTTGCAGTATTCTATCAGCTCCTTTTGTTGCCATGTTGGGTTAACCTCCACCTTTCAAGATTCGGCTCAAATGTCACCAAATGTTATTAACATTCAATTCGGAAGTTACTTAAGTCGAGTTGGGTTAACCTCCGAACTTTGCTAGTGAGAGCAATGACTGACCCGAAAATGACCCATTTCAAATTGACCCATTTCGGAAGTTACTTAAGTCGAGTTGGGTTAACCTACGTTTACCTATACAACAAATGAAAAAAAAAAGAAACACTAATAAACATGACAGGAAATGACCCACTTGGACTCTACTGACCAGATGTCCAGAACTGTACTCATCCGAACTGAAATGACCCGTACCCAAATGACCTGATAAATGTTAATGTTTTTTGCATCAGCCTTGCTAAGCTTAGAACATTTGTATACTAATGTTCAAGTTTTGTCGCAAATGTTGAGAACTGACCTGATTGACAGCAGGTGGGATGGTGGCAGTAGCTAGAAGTAGTTCCAGCTTCTTACGGGTAAAATTGCTGACACCAATCGCTTTAGTGAGGCCGAGTTTTTGGCACTCTTCCATAGCAGCCCACACACCCTTGTAGTCGAAAGGACGAAAGTCTTCAGGTTGGATAGGATAAGCTGGTGGCATCGGCTTCCCGCTTACAGGCCAATGTATGAGGTACAAATCCAGGTACTCCAACTTCAGATTCCTATTTTTTCACATAAACACACTCAACTCAGACCCTATAAACAACACTTGTCTGTGAGATTCATTTATCGTTCGTACTTTTCATACTTTCTTTTTCGGGTTATCCATATTTACAATTCTTACTCGAAATCTTTCCTCTTTTGTTTATTATTTGTGATCACTATAATCTATGATCACTGAGGACTCAGTCTTTCCATGACTAAAAACATCACAGATTAAAAAAACAAAATGCTATATTTACTAGTTATCCGTCTAAACATTAAAACGGGTCAAATGTCATCCCACTTGGTATATAAGACAAATCTTTTACTTTTTCCTTATGCATTCTGTTTTTGTCTTACTAATATTACTAGTATAGAGCCCGTGCGAATGCACGGTATTTTAGAATGTCAGTGTATAGAACTTAACAATTAGAGCTAATAATAATAATATATAAATGAACTTTGAATTTTGTTTGTAG
Organism: Silene latifolia subsp. alba; assembly: GCA_001412135.1. Taxonomy (NCBI): domain Eukaryota; kingdom Viridiplantae; phylum Streptophyta; class Magnoliopsida; order Caryophyllales; family Caryophyllaceae; genus Silene; species Silene latifolia. Next base: position 7,647 of record LHUT01008079.1, on the reverse strand, counting down.
TTATCTACAATTGTTAATGTGTAAAAATACTAATAATTAAAACAGAACGAATTTTACATTTTTACTCGGAATAAGTTTATGATTAAAAAAAGAAGATTGTTAGTTTAAT
>LHUT01008078.1:0-10211 GCA_001412135.1 Silene latifolia subsp. alba | reverse complement strand
CATTGGAGTAAATTCTAGCTTAAAATAGTTGTAGCTTAAGAAAATGATGTGGCAAAGGTAAGCTAGTGGTAACTAGCTTACCATTGTAGATGCTCTAATTTCATCCAAACCCGATCCAACTAAACGCACTCCGCAAATCCATACAAAGACTACCCATACTCCAAAAAGACTCAGAGTCGGCAGGTCATGACAGCGTCACAAAGAGTCCACCCGCTTAATTCTTACGCCAACTTTACCCTTTTCTGTCATCATTAATATCCCCTCCCTCTCTATCCTCCATTCAGTCATCAATAATCATCTCTCTCTCCCTTCTTCTTCTTCTTCTTCTTCTTCTTCTTCTTCACACAATCTCTTCAATTTTCTTGACAATAATCAATCATGTCGTGGCAAAGTTACGTAGATGATCACTTGATGTGCGACGTTGAGGGTCACACTCTCACCTCCGCCGCCATTTTTGGTCTTGATGGATCTATTTGGGCTAAAAGTGACAAATTTCCTGAGGTCTTTTTTTAATCTTGATTCATAGATCTGTGATTTTATCATCTGGGTTTTTTATTATTTCTCGAATTATTAATTGGGTCCTTTAATTCTTTATTTATTGACTTAATTGACTTGATTGACTTGATTCTATGTTTACTTTTTTTTTTTTTTNTGGGATTATTTTTTTTTTTTAATTGATTTATTATTAAGGTGCTTTAATCATTAGGGCTCTATAATTTGTAGAGCTACCGACACCTGGGTTGATCTCCTTTGGATAGTGAACCCAACTTAATGTGTAGACCCTTCGGTTGTTTTTTCATTCGCTAGAGTCAGGAATCAAACCCTAATCACTTGTTTAAGAGATGAGAGCACTCACCACCCAAATCAACCAACTTTGATTTATCGAGTTACTTGACGGGGCTTTGTTCTAGTGATTAATAAAATTCAATTTTGAACTTTTTTAAAATTAATTTTATAATATTATGTGGAAATTTTCTGGATCATAGATTTAATTAAGTGTCATATAATATAGTCTATTGCATGTCGACCTCATTATTCAGATCTTGTTATCTATGTCATCATCATTTCTTTAATCGTGTTGTATGATGTTTTAATCGCGTAACTGTTCATTTGTTGTTATCAATTAATTATTTCAAATTAAAGGAACCTAATTGGATGTGTAGTTTTTTTTTATATTCGTATCGGTTTTGGTTTGTAGAATAACATAATGGTGATATTTGATTGTTAAATATGTTACTTAATTGATTGCATCAATTGTTATGTTTATCGTTTTGTTTAGGGGTTATGGTTTGAGCTGTTTTGTGCGTACTTCCTAATATCTTGAGGGTTGAATTAGTGAAGAATGGCAATTTAGAGATCGGAGTGACGAAAATTGTATTGTTTGATTGAGGTTTTTGGTGATGTATCTAATGACGAAAATTTATCATTACTTGTTCGTACTTTATCAAGGTTCGTGCACTTGACTGGGGGATATTGTTGTATAATGTATCTAAATGAACGGAATGAGTATTTTAACTGATCTTAATATACAGCCTTGTGACTTGGTGAATTATGGGTCTATCTTGTATGCTATTTTATCTGGTAATATGCACTGTTTATCTGAGGTTGAGGTAGGAGCTCACTTGGTCTAACAACTGAGCATCTCTGATATCCGGGGTGTCCAGGATATAGGTTTTATGAGGTATTAGACAGTTGGACCTTGATTCAATCTTAGGCAGCCAACTGGGTCTTGATTCTCACCTATGAAAAAAGTATACGACCTGTTTTAAAGACCTGAATTTAACTCAGCTAATCGATTGGATAATCTCAATTTAGTATTAGATCTCAACTTGAGATTAGCCTGATTCTTCTCATTCATGAAAACTACCACATGATTTTGGGGTGGTTCTCAAAGTGGGGTAGGTGCTCGTGCCTGTGCACGGTTTCTTGCAAAAAAACATTACTACTGGACACTAATCATGTGCAGATCAGCAGATTTTAAATTCCAACAGTTCGAATTTTTTTATAGGAATTCTAGAAGACACTGAAATATAAATCTCAACCATAAATGATCCACAGCAATTTTAAGAATAGAATCCATATTCACTCATGCGCTGGTCTAAACTGGACACTATAATATGTTTCCTATCAGCTTAAGTTACACCGATGTTATGTGTTACCTTCTTGGCTTATTCTAGCATGTTGTGTTTGAAGCTCTTATTAGATGTGAAATCTTCTGACAATTACATGAATAGGCGCAATATTAGGCACTATTTTTCTATCCTTTTTCTCCCATAAAATGTAATGAAAAGCAAAATAGTTACAAACGTTCTACTGCTTTGATACTGCAGCTGAAACCCGAGGAAGTAAATGCAATTCTAGAGGATTTTAATACCCCTGGTCATCTTGCACCTACTGGATTGCATCTTGGTGGCACCAAGTACATGGTCATTCAAGGGGAGCCTGGAGCCGTTATTCGCGGAAAGAAGGTAACCATAATTGATTTGACTTAGTGTTTTGACCTTCTTACTCTTGCTTGCACGCCCTCGTTATGTCTCTCAACCTCTATTTCAAAATCACTCTTGGTAAAACACAGTTCCGTACACTAGCGAAATCTGATATTATTTTTGGCATAGATAGTATTATAGTAGTATTACCTAAGTTTAAATGAAGTTCGTCGTAGCGGGAACCATAGATATGTTGTACTTTTTTGGTATACACCAAACTAATGAAGTGGCTTGTAAGACCCTTTACCTTTCTTGTCCATGAAGTAGACATGTGTTCCTGTACTAAGTGGTACCTGGCAATGAGTTAATTAAAAATAAAGATGTTTATGACGACGAATACATGAATCAGAGTTCTTAGTACAATTTCAAAACTGTCTTCCTCGTATTATCTGTTATAATTCATTTGGAATTTTAAAATACTTTTTGTTGAAGCATTTTACTGGAGTTGTTCGTTGTGTTTTCTTCATCCCATGGTTGATGGAGTTGACTTGTGACTTGTCCAGTAAATCAAGTAACGATGTAATTAGTTTCTTGACTTTCTAGTAAAAGATAACCTCGTCAAGTTCTGGTGGTGTTAAGAATTTTGAAAGAGATTTACCCAAACCTTGTTCACGAACTATACTTTCTCATTGAAAGTCATTTGGATTGCTAACGTATTGATATTAAATTGAACAACAATACCTCGGTGCCTCAAGGGCTCACACAACGCGGAAGTTAGATGTATTGACCCTTGCCCTCGTGTTACCGTTATGGTGAGACTGCTTCTCTGGAATAGACCATTGATTTTATAATGTAAGTTTTGTTATCAATTGAGATGCAATACATTTTTCGCATCTGGAATCACATATTCCTAGGAGTCTGATCCATGAGGAATTTTTCCGACTTTTCTGAGTCGCAGACTTAAAAACGGTGCTGAGGAGGAACTTGTTTTGCAGTGGACTTGTTAAATTGGGCATACCTTTTTTTTTGGTTTTAATAATAGTGCATCTATTTTTCAGGGCCCTGGTGGTGTTTGTATTAAGAAGACTGGTCAGTGCTTGCTTTTCGGCATATATGATGAGCCAATGAATCCTGGTCAGTGCAACTTGGTTGTTGAAAGGCTTGGTGACTATCTCATCGACAGTGGCTTTTAAATATTAAATAGTCTCGTAAGTGCCCACTTCATATGCCTCTTTCTCTTTTGTAATGTCACATTGGGACGGTTTTATAGTAGGCTGAATGTTTGCGTCTTATTAATTCCTTTCCCTGACGGTACTAAATTTTATGTGAAGGTTAATATTTTACATATTCGACGTACAAAAGGAGCAAGGTGTGGTTTTGGTGCTCCAAAATCTAGAGATTGGCGTATGTGAACTATTTGGTCGTCTTCTTTTTCCCTGTTGACAGGGGTTTATGTTTGATTTGGTTTGGCATATGATCTATGACAGGGAGACTTGGGTATTTCTTGTATGAATGAAATGTTTACTTTTGAACTTGGTCATTTTATGCTTGTTGATTCTGGCACAAAGACTTATTTTAAGTTTGGAAGCATATCGGGCTGTACTCTTGAACTAGCAACTTTGTCAATCATTTTCTGAGTATGGTACGATGGTTTAAACCTTCGATGCTGTACACTTCTATCTATAAACGTTTATAGGAGACGGCCTTTTACATGGGTAGATCGCCTTTTGTGATATTCAAAGCGTCTTGCTTGTGACGGACAATATCCGTCACATGCTGAAGACCTTTCACAATAAAGCAAGTGGGTTGGCAAGTGGGAGGGAAAATAGAGCACCCATGCATATTGCCACTTGCATCTTGTGAGAGGAGCACTATCCGTCTTCAGCTTGTGACGGATAGTGCCCCTTCTTCAATGAGATTTTGTGAGATTCAGATGGGTATGGTGAAAAGTGATGTACACTGAGTACGAGATCAGAGGCAGGAATGACTAGACAGGAATGGTTTGGTCGTATTGCCAAGTTCTGTAACTTGAATAGGGATTTGTCTCTAGAGTCAATGGTGAGTAAGCAACATCGTAGAGATCGGGAAAGTTCCAATTTTCTAACATATCATCTCTACGCATCTTCCTACGCATTTTCGTCTTTTGAGGCCATTAAACTGCTTGAAGAATAGCATGTACCAAATTCATCCGGTTTAAGACACTCGAATAAGAAAAACATGATAGTTTCAAAGTTCCAACTTCCAACTTCTCCACACTCTGGCTATTGATTGACAATAAAAAAATGGCCATTTTTTAGTCGTAAAAAGCAATTTACCTAGAAATGGTCATTATTTATAAAAATGTTGAAACCTTCTTTTTGTTGCACATACAACGGTGTACAATAGAATTTGCGATTAAGGCAGCAGTTCTCTTGTATAACGGCCTTTTCCGTATTTTTTTTACCAAAAAAGTGACCATCTTTTTAGTAAATACACTTCATGATAAATAGTGACCACTTGTTCTAACAAAACAATTTACCACTTGGTCTAACAAAACTGTTACTTATTGGAATTCGTTTAAGCTGGTCAATTTTAAGATTACAATTTTACCTTTGGATCGTTGTAATTAGGTTCTTTTAACTTTATCTAAAAGTGAAATTTGGTATAATTTTTATTTTCAATTTGATAGACCCTAAATCATTTAGATCTTTATCATATGCAGGAAATATTTATTACAATTTTTAAAAGGTTTATGTACTTTATGTATAACTTTCAACATAATTTTTAAAATATTTTTATTAGTTTTATAGTTTCATATAATAATTCACTTACAGGTAAGTGTATCATACAATATATCCATTTTTATGTAATTCATGCAAGTAAATTACTTTTAAAATGTATTTTAAATTGTATAAAATCTAAAATCTAAAACAAGTGTTTTTATATGTGAATAGATTGTATAAATAATTATAAAATAAATTATGTGCTCACTATGCATGAAGACTTCTACCACATGAGAGGAGTCTCACAATTGATCAAAACTTAAGGGATTTAATTACTAATTTCACATTATTTACTGTAGCACTTTGGTAATGGTTGAACTACGTTTTTTTTTTTGTTTTTTTTTTTTTATTGAAGAGAAGCTATTATTTGAAGTAATTTTCAGCACTGCTTATGAGCAAGGCCTTTTACAATGAGCCCATTTTTACTCCATTTGTATGAGTCTCTAGTTAATGGGATAATGTTTAAATATACAGCAACTCTCCTATAGGACCGTCCTATAGCATAGGACGGGCCCAATAGGAAAATTTAGCCCAAATACAAGAATTAAAAAAAAAAAAAGGACGCCTTCTAGTGTCTCTCTCAACCACTAAACAATGATGACAACTGCCTTAGCCACCATTGTCGTCCCCGGTCCCCACCATCTACCACAAGGTCCGCCACCTACTCCGCTGCGTTTGCCACTCACCGATTCTCTCCTCCCACCAACCAATAAAACAACAATAAAAACGCCAACCACGTCAACAGCAAGTCAATTCCGGTTTCGACATTGGAAGTTTCAGATTTCGATTACAATTCAGTCCCTGAGTTTCCAATCTAAAACATTGAGTATTGAAGTTGAGAAAATTAGTACATCTAACTTTTGATAACTAGTTGTCTCAACTTGAATACTCAATCTTTTAGATTATAAACTTTCATCTTTAAGTTGAATACTTGATAGCTTCTTCTTCTTTTTAATTGTTTGTAAAATAGGATTTTAGTTTAATGACTTCAAATTTTAGTTTGACAAGTTCATTTTTTAAGGCTTTGTTGCGTCTTCCATTATGCATTATAGAATTATAGTATGTTTCATGATTGATTGTATAATTAGACAACTTACAGTTTTGTGATGAAAAGATCAACTTTGTGCATGGTAACGATCGACGAAGACGATAGATCCGACTATGAATGATTATAGGCGCTAATCTGGTGGCTTAGGGGGGATTAAACTGTGGAGAGAGCAGCGAGAGACTAACTAGTGAGGAACTGAGGATGAGAGAAAGGAGTAAGGATGTTTGGGTTTTGTCTTAATTGTGTGCTTGTCGTAGGAAATGATTGGGCTTTTAAGTTATTGGACTGGTCTTATGGTATGAGACCGTTTTATACAACAATTTGTGCTACCCCATATACCCATACCATAACTTAAGTTGCTGCAAATAGTCATATGTAGGGGTATTTGAGTCATTTAGCAGTTATTTTGACATTAATACTTGTGTTAAACCGTCTTCCACAAGCACGTAAAATTAAAACAGCACCCCAGACTAACAAAAAATGTGAAAACTCATCTTCCACAGGTATTTGTGTAAATTTAAACCAGACTTTAATAGACCAATTCACACTAACAAAACCATGAACATCATCCAATTGCTGTTTTCAAAAACACTTTTCCCTCTTAGACAAAAATTCCTAAATGGCTAAATTAGAACCAAAAAAGTACTCCCAAAATAGTCAAAAATAAATGCATATACCAGAAAGCAGACAGTTCTAGATTAGTACAAGTACTAGAAAGCAGTAATTACAAATCTAGCAAAGAATTTCAAGGCATGCAAGCCAGAAAAAACAAATAAACAAAGATGCACAAACCAGATCTATATCAATTGGGAAATTGTGGTTCTCAATTAGTCTCTTGTGAGACGGTTTTACACTAATATTGTCATTACTGTGCGAGACGATTCACCATATTGATTTACAAGAATAACAACCTCTTATAAAGCGGTTACAAAAGTCTGTTTTACACAAAAAAAAATTCAGATACTCAATCCACAAAACTCCGTAAGTTTAAAGTTATTATCTTTACAATTTCAATTACAAACAGATCTCCAGTAAATTAAACAAAATCGAACATACGACCATATACCATAAATCACAAATCCTACATGCAAACACTGAAAATTGATCTAAACAAACATAATCCCAGATAAAAATAACAAAAATTACAACCAAATCTCAATTAAATTGAACAAAATTATAATTTTCAGATTCACCCAACAAAACCCGTGTATAAAAGAGGACACAAACCTTATAAACAGGATTAATTCAACAAAAAAGTTGAGAACTTTATACAAACATTACAACCAAAATTCAATTAAATTGAACAAAATCTAAAGTATTCAGATTAACACAACAAAACCCATGTATAAAAGAGGGCACAAACCTTGAAAACGGGATTAACACAACAAAAAGTTAAAAATTTTATACAAAATTGAGAAGAAAAGAGCAAGAATTAAAAAGGGAATGAATGAATAAAGAGGAGAAAATGACCTGAGGAAGAAGGGATGCGAGCGAAGAAGAATTAGAGTTGGAAATATGTGGCGAATCTTCCCTGTGCTTTGCTAGTCACCAATATATATTTATTATTTTATTTGGAGAAGAATAAAATGTGGGCTAAATTGTTGAAATTGTTCGCACTTTTGGCCCTACTTCTGACACATGCTATTTGTGAATGGTTAAGAAATTTTGAGTATTTTATGTTGGTAGGGATCTTGGTGTGAAGATTAGGATATGCTTTTTGGTATTCTATTCCTATTTTGGATTATTTTTGACACATGTTTTGAAGATAAGGATATGTTTTTGGAGAGTATTTTTTGCCTTTTTTTAAATCATGGAAATAAAAGTTTACGGATGGTTTTGGTTTAAATTTTAGATTGTTATTTTGAATGAGCTATGATTCAAAGTAATCTATGTTTTATTTTAAATTCTAAAAGGGATTATTTCGTCTAAATAGAGGTTTGGTTGAATGAGTTTTGTTAGATATAGAGAAGCATGTTGTGGTAACTGATAACTGACAATGAAAAGTCATATCAACATGTCATCGACTTGACAACTGAATTAACCAAGACCTAACGTCAAATTTTATGAAGCTTACTTTACTTAATCTAAGATTTCAAACCTTTCTCATAAAACATAATATTGAAAATGTTACTTTATTTCTGAAAACGATTGTACTAAACTCGAAAAAAAAAAAAAAAAAACTTAAAGAACAATTTGTTTATGATATGAAAGTGAGCGTTAAATGGGAAGGTGGCACAAGAGTTTTAGAATTTCTTCCTCAATAGTGTGACAACAATTTTAAAACGGGTCTTAGTCATGAATTTTATAGTCGTAGGGATTACGATAAATAAATGTGTAGAATTAATGTGAAAAGCGTCAAAATGAAAATAAGAAAAATGTTAATCATGTTGATAATGTGAAAAGCATCAAAATGACTATGAGTTGGAAAGTGTGAAATTTGATGATAATGGGTGGATGAATGAATCAAATGGTCTTCTTAGCGAGAAAACTTGGAAGAAATTGGTTTATGTAGATTTGAAAGAGTGTCCTTCAAGGTGGGCCATGAGGTGGTGGAGACGGAGTTTGCTAGAAGAGAAGATGTTCTTAAATTTAAGATGGATAACGAGAGCAATGATGACGAACACATGGAAGAAGATGATAAGAAAAATGGATTTTGTGACGATTCTTGGAGTAAGAAAATGTGAATATTGAGGATAAATTGGATTATGAAATTGATTTATCTGAAGAGCCCAATTTTGAGAAACTTGAGACTTGCATTTGTTTTGAGGATGTGTTCCTCATATCCACCGATCAATTTAGACATCATTTCTCTAACCCATTTAATATATCCCGGGATTTATGAAGGAGTATGACAATCATATCAAATGGCTTGTTTTGGCCTTGATTGGTTACTTGATGGTTGTTCGTTGGAAAACCTCGAGGATGGAGATATGAACATCATCCCTGTGAAAAATTTGAATGGGAGTAATGATGTTTTTAGTGGTTTTAAGAATTTTGACCCTTCTTCTATGAATTTTAAATCAAGTGATGAACTTTGGATGATTAAGTATGAAATATTTGGCATGCACTTCATTTCCCAAAAAAAAAAAAAAAATATTCATTAGCATTCTTCTTACTTAAGGCTTTGTTTGGTTGCCCGTTGGAATACAATTTCACCGGAATATCGAATTCATGGGATTTAAGTTCCCACATTAAATTCACATGAATTAGCTAAATCCGTTTGGTTGCCGATGTAGGAGTTCAATTACACCGGAGTTTGCAATTACCTAGGGGGGCTAGGTAATCCAACTCCTCTATTATGGAGGAGTTTGAAACTCCTTGCAAAAAATGAGCAACCAAACAAGTTCTAATTTTCTAATTCATAGGATTTTACAACTCTCATGATTTACAAGGGGCAATCAAACGAGGCCTATTAGTTGTATGGATTGTCTTGCTTGACATTAAGATCCATCATGATAACTTTGTTGGAGAATTATTGTTTAGTTCATTATTTTGACAAGTTACTGAGGTCTTTGACCGAATTTTTAAATTACTCACTTGTTCATTGTGTTTGAATGTAGATATATTTTTAGTTTTTTTTGTTTGTGTGGTTTAATGTATGTAGGTTGGTACCTTTGCGAAGTCTAATAACCATCAATATCATGATGGGTTTAAGTGGAAGAACCAAATGTCACCTCTTTGATGGATTGTGTAATTTGTGTTCTAAAATGGTATTATACTTTACTCACCCTCTCTTTTTGGCCCTATTCTTTTGGATTGAAACGGATCTGATCTGAACTGAATTGAACTTATAGGATCTGAACTGAACTGAACTTATAGGATCTGAACTAAAATGAACTTATAGGATCTGAACTGAACTGAACTTATAGGATCTGAACTAAATTGAACTGAACTGATAGGATCTGAACTGAATTGAACTTATATGATCTGAACTGAACTTATAGGACCTGAACTAAACTTACACGATCCGAATTT
>LHUT01008077.1:0-10205 GCA_001412135.1 Silene latifolia subsp. alba | reverse complement strand
TTGTGGTGGACACAAGCTCCAACATAGTTGTCATATCTGCAAACTCACGAGGGTAGTGGTTTTTACATCTACCATTTCTCATGCAAAGATTTGAAGAGTTAGCTCTACGCAAGGCCCGTGCATTGTTAGGCAACTCCGTACAAGCTCCAAAGAGTATAGATGAGGGTTTTCAGCATTGTTAGGCAACTCCGTACAGACGAAGTCATCATATTGGTCTGGAGTCCTTATTTTACTTGTCGAATCAAGAATGATTAGGAAATGGGCATGTGACATACCTCTTTTTTGAAATTCAACGACGTAAACGTATCCAGTCACATTGGCAAATATTTTACGCACGCAGATGTCTTTCTTTAGCTCAAGCAATTTCGCTCGAATGACCCGCGAAATAAGATCAGGTCAGTTCTGAGCTTCCTCAAAAGGCGATAGTTCGCGCTCAATTTCTGGCCAATGGGGGTTACATGTCATCGTCAAAAATATACCTGGCTTTCCATAGCGCTGCACCAAGGTCATAGAAGAAAGATAGTGACGTATAAAATCACGATCACATCCAATGAAGCATACTGGCAATATGAAGCAACGACCAATGTTCGCACCAGATCTCTCCCCAGCGGCATGACTATCTATAATTCCTTGATATAAGTCGGCTCGAATTATATTCTGATTATTTATTATGTAATTGAGTTAAGTCGTCTCAATTTTAATATACACGTCTACCGTATATTGTTGGAGAAGTCGACCACTTCTTAACAATATCGAAGAATCAGCGGGATGAATCTGAAGTCAATAGCAATAATATTCTCTACAGGAGACTTTTTTCTCTGACTCTGAAGTACCTGCCACTGTAAGTAGAAGGAAGCGGACGGTACTGGATTGAGGAGAAGAGATAGGAAAATAAGATATATTGAAAAAGAGAATATAAAGATGAAGACCTTGTTCTTCGCTCTGAAGAAAATCATCCGCTGTTTGTATTAGAATTTCATTGACTAGAAAAGTAGGGCAATCAAGGCGACGTCGACGATTGGAATTGAATGATAGATACGACGATGCCATCCTGTTTCGCCAAAAGGAAATAAAATAGGGTATTGTAATGGATCATATCAACCGTAATAGTGTAGTATTCTGTGACTTGTTCCAGAAAGTGCATGTACAACGATGTCATGTCGCGGAGCAGCTGATGAGTTTTCATCATCAATCCAAATTGCAGCAACTGGGATGTCATCGGGGCATTATACGTTCTTTGATCTTGCAAAGGATCCGATTTTATTATGATTCAGCTTTCGTCATTTATACCGACGTTCCTCAACGATCTAAAGAATCGCATGTAAGGATTGAACTCCATGATGCGCATCAAAGCCTGAACTACGCGACGCTCTATATCTGATGAAATCTGTAGTCTATGCCATAATTCTAGATCTGTATCAAAGAAATAGAGTTGGATATATCGCGGATGCTCGACAGTAGGTAAAATGTCATTGATGAAATGATACGCCTGACCCTGAACTCTAAACGTATAGATGCCGCGATTTCTCTGAGCAAGTTCATGGTTCCTTTCTACTCCGAATGAAGTAAAAGCAAAAGAACTGTTGTACAACATCACGTACTTTCTGAAATTTTGGGATATAAAATCATTTGACAGAAATAGTAGACGGAGATCATTTGGCGGAACGTTTTGTGCAAGGCGTATATCTCCATGAGAGCAACAAAAGATTTGCGATTCATTTTTGAGCAGTTTTGCACCGCAGTAGCGACATAATGACGGTAAGAGAAGAACATATGGCTTAGAAGTTGGATTTAGAAAACCTTCAAAGACATAAAGAATTTTAGATAATGCACAGATGTGAAGCCGACAGTAAAAAAAATACAAAAATAGTAAGAAGTTGTATACGATGATGGTTAAATGATGTTTACCCTTTCGAGTAATATTTGATGAAACAGGGTTTTTTTTCTTCGATTGCTGACTTGCACGAGAACACGATGCAACTTGCTTTAGTATATTCATACTAAAGAACTATTTTAGAAAGAAGAAGTACTTCAATAGAAGCAACAACTAAAATCTTACAAGGACCAAGTAAAATATAAAACAGAAGTAAATATTACAAAGTGACAACTTTCAAAGTTTTTCAAAAAGATGTTATTAAGTAATCGAGACCGTAAATTTGTTTTAAAACAATATAAGTAAAATGTTTATTATTCAGAATATGCCTGCGGTTAATTTTAATATATTATTTTAATGACTAATACCTACAAATGTAGCGTCAATAAAATTGTCCAAACAATTTGTTGAATAAATATTCTTCTATGTGTTAAAATACGTTTTTTATATAGGTTCCAATATAACTTATCACGCAAACCAGTACTTTTGAAGACGTCATCCCTCTGTCCGTGAAAGTTAGGAGCGCGTCGGCAAAAATAGAGAATTGAAGCTAATATAGGAAATTTAAATTCCACAACAACGACAACTACAAAAAAATTATTATTTGTATTATATAAAGGTACTAACCTTGAATTTTGCGTTGTGAGTTGTGAAGGTAGTTTTGCTTTATCCCCAACAGGCTCACTTAGATTTATTTTCAAATCCTACTTACTGCAAATAGCAAACGTGAGTTAGAAACATAAACGACGGACAGCTTCGTAACCGCAATATAAGGACTTTTATTTTATTTTAAATAAAGCATAGTAAGCACATTCTACAAAGAAATAGTCTCATAGAAGCCAAAAAAAACACATTTATATTAATAGTAACAGGTCTAATGCATAAACTATATTACTCTCATGCAAAGGTTCAGTAGAAGAGGCAAGGAGACGAATACATGCATTGATGTAGGCGAACACGTGTTAGTCACGTCCTTTATTTTACAAAGATTTAAACGCACAACAGCCAAAAAAGACGACACATGCATTCATGTGCAAATGACTGCGTCCAGACAGATAGATACAGACAGATTACTGACTAATATTAATCAAATTGTATACAAAAAAGGTAACTGCCATTGAGCAAAACTATAACATATTTTCTACCGTACATCTTATTAATGGAGAAGTTTGACTTAAATTATAGTCCTAAACCACGAACTTTCACTTTGCTATACGAAAATGTATGCAAGAAGCCGTAGAAAAGGTAAAACGAAATATGAGACAGCGAAGTGATATTGCGTACGGGCTAACTCTTGTACTGTATTCGATAGATTATTTCTGTGACTATGTGAATCTTGGATGATTTTTAAAGTAAGAGTCTCAATCTTTGTGTTGTTTTTTAGGAGTGATAGTGTGAATTCCAAGCTTGGCAACTTCTTTTCTAAGCTTCAGGCAAGTAAGAATGTGGAATATGGGGAGAACTCATTCTATTGTAACTTCAGAAGTACATACTGTAATTGTGATTGGCCATATGCAGATCAACATATTGATGTAGAAGAGATGGTCATGGTGTTATATAAGTAAGGTCTGTTTTCACGGAGAATTGAGAAAATAGTTGTCTTGAGTCCTCTGAATCAGCTTACGTCCTTTGTATCCTCCGGTCCTCCCTCTTGTTAGACGTGGGTCGAAAAATGGTAAAAAATCAAGATATGAGAGTCATTATGGCAGATTTCTAGTTTGGGTACCGGCTGTTAACTTGGTGGTGATCTTGTGTTTGTGCGCCCACTTCAGACAGCAATTAGGCTATGCTCCTGAGAAGCCGCCTTCGCTGTTATGGTTCAGGTTACTACAAATTTTAACAGGTTGAGTAGCACGGGTTTTTTCCTTGACAAGGATGATTCATCTGCTGACTCTGAGGATCAAGTGAAGTAAAAGAAAGGAAGAAGATTGCATGGACAGGAGCAAAACTCGTCAACTTTAGAATCTTTTAGCCTCGAATAATGGCACAAAGGCGATTCAATACTGACATTGTACGGGATATACCATTAACCAATATGACTAATCATGAGGATTTAGAAATTGCTTGAAGAAACAGCCTTATTAAATGTCACGGACGATGTCAATCTTGGTAGCGTCCTATCACTTGCTTAAGTAGGGTACAACATTTTACTGCTTTCTAACATGCTTAAATAGGAGAAGTCATTTTACTGAATCATAAACGGTGAACAGACATGCGCAAGGGTGTTAACTTATCCGGGATGGCATTAATTGGAAAGCAGCCATTAAAATAGAAAAAGCGCTTAATCACGAAAGTAATTACTCCAAATCGGGAATAGTTAAAGTAACACCATTTAGCACGCACAAAGACAAAAAAAATAACTATATTAAACAACATATGTATAGGGAACATAAAAACAACTAAACAATAATATAATATTCTTTGGGACAATTCATCGAACACTTGGTACTCAATTCTACCAAGGAAACATTATAAAATAACATAAGAAACAAAAGTTAAGTAAAAAAAAGGGAATTCAGTACAACAACAAATAACGAAACAAAAAAATTGAATAATCAAATGAATTTGCAGTAGAGGTATACCTCTCAAAAGGCTGATTCCCGATGAAAATGAAGATGAAATCGTCAAATGAAACTGCTGGCCTATAACTGTAGTCATATACAGACGAAAGGGAAATGGATGATGGTAGTATTATGGATGTCAAAGTACGAAACTAATTTGCGGTGGAAGCACCGAACGAAGTTTGTGAAGAAGTAGAAAGTAGAAAATAAGGATATATATGAAAGAGAGATAAAGTTGGAAATAGACGGTGACAGAGACTAAAATATCATCTAATCTCAATGTGTTTGTGCTAAGCATAAGTTATGTGGCACATAGGTAATTAGTGACGTCAGTTATGGGCTCAAGTAGTCCGAAAGTGACGTAGCCTATATATCCTCTTTTATTATATTAGGATATTAGATCAATTAGGGTCGGCTATCGTCTAAGGTTTATGCTAGTAGGGTTTCTTATATATACACCCATGTATTCAATTAGAATTACAACATCAATAATACAATTCTCTCTTATGCATTTATCTCACTCTTTATAGTCTTAACATGGTATCAGAGCCCATGGCTAAAGACCTGGGTTTCATGGGCCAAAAGTTTGCAGTCGGACGAGCAAAGTTGCTTAGATGAATTTGTCCGGTCTGAGTTAATACTGGGCCATGTTTGCAGCTGGACGAGCAAAGTTGCTCAGTTGANCCACCCGTCGTTCTCCTTCCTCATAAGAACCCCGCCATCCGCCCTTATCTCTCATTTCCCTCCCCATTTGCGTTTTTTTGTCAATAACGACATCGGAGATATTAACTTTTTGAATTTGTGCGTCGTTTTTGTTGTTGTAAATTGAAGAAACCCAAAGTCCCACATGTGAGGGTTGTCCCACATTGATAAAAGAGGAGAAGAATTACCACTTTATAAGGCAATGGGCTACTCCCTCTATAGCCAATTGGTTTTAGAGTGGAACCCTCTTGGGCCTGCGTTGTGGATTCTTTCTCGTCTATTTGGGAGCAACCCAGGCCCGTTGTTGAATTTAACATGGTATCAGAGCATATTTTGTATTCCTCGGAGGTTCCCCAATTTCTTGGAAAACAAAGAAACAAGCCAATGTTTCTCGTTCGTCAGCTGAGTCTGAATATCGTGTCATGGCTTCCGCTCCTTATGAAATTCTTTGGTTAAAAGGCTTGCTTTGAAGCTTGGGCTTTGAACATCCCACGACTATTATGCTCCATTGTGACAATACGGCGGCTATACATATTTCTTATAATCCCATTTTTCATGAACGTACAAAGCATATAGAAATTGACTGTCATTTCGTTCGTGATGAGATTGTACGAGGCACTATTAAGCCGTCCTATGTTACCACTAATACTTAGCTTGCGGACATCCTCACAAAGGCGCTTGGGCGTTCTTAGTTCTATCGTTTGTTGGGCACGTTGGGCATGGCTAATCCCCATGCTCCAACTTGAGGGGGGTGTTAGCATAATATTAAGAATCTCTTCCCAATATTCTGTAATTAGCTAGGATATTTGTTCATATATTATGGTGATTGTATTCACATGGCATATTCCTAGTTTAGAGGATTTTGTTAAGATAATTCCTAATTTAAAGGATATGCTTGATGTATATATACGTTGTTTAACATAATGAGAAACACACACAAAATTTCCACAAAACCTTCTTCTCTGCTTCTTTGTTATATTCACAACATGGTATCAGAGCCTCTTCCTTGAGGACTCTAAAATCATTTCCGCCTTCTTGACGGTGGGCGAAAATTTATAGCGCTCACCGGCGGGATTTTTCTAAATAAACTGCTAAAATCATTTTCATCCAAATTTTCCTTTTAGTTTTTGACAAAATAAAATAAAGACCTCAAACTGTGAGTCTTCGATTATGATTCAGGAGGAATTAGTATACGTAAGTGCAAGAGACATATCCTAGTACTTATGTCATATGGTGCTCGTGCTTTTGTTGCTAAATTCCTCAATTCAATTGAAAAAAAAAATTCCTTTCTCTTTGGAATCTGATATAATGTCTTCATTGCTGTTCAAGGTGGTATCTAAATTGATTTATTTGGAGTTCGAAAAGCTCAACGTTCTCCAAATCTTGAAATTAACGGATAATTTTCCGTTTCATTGATATTTGTGAGGTTCGATTAGGGTTCCTGCAAATTAACTCATACTTTTGACAAGTCCGAAAAAATTAACGTTCTTGTTNNTACTCGTTTACCAGCCTTGCGGAGATGGAGATCTTTAATGAAGATGAAGAATAAATAACGATTTTTTTCTTTGTATTTCTCCAATCGTAAAGTTCGTACTATGTACGGCCTTTAGGATTGCGGGAGGGTATTAGGATATTAGACCAATTAGGGTCGGCTATCGTCTAGGTTTATGCTAGTACAGTTTATTATATATACACCCATGTATTCAATTAGAATTACAACATCAATAATACAATTCTCTCTTATGCATTTATCTCACTCTCAATAATCTTAACATATTATATGATATATGAAATGAGTTTCATAAAATTCATTAACATTATTGACGCATACAAAAACTACCATGCATTATCAAGTCGTTTGTTTATATGTAAACACGGTTTGGGCCATAGAAGCAAGTACCTTCAAAATTCAAATTCATGTAACATTCCTAATTATATACTTGTCCAAAATCATCATAAACAACATACTGAAGGCCTAACTGTTAAGAGATCAAGATTTTTTTTTTGGTGACTTTCGAGATTGTTTAGATATGAGTGGTTCATCGATTTTAAGCTCCTTACTTCATCGACTTGTGCATCATATTAAGGCCACGTGCTCTACATACTACAAAGTATATGTTTATGACTTGCGAATCTGCGAGTATAAGGAGAAATAATCAATAGGGAGCAGATTTTGAACATCCATAAACATACAATTGACACACAAATTAGCTTAAAAAACATGAAACTAAATGAATTAAACATGATTATTACTCTATTATCGCATACACACCATACAATTTAAAAAAAAAATCAAACAGTAGGCCTAGACTATAATACTCATATAGCTTTTATACATTTGGGTTATAGAGTTGGTATAGAATAGGATCATATATTCTACTAAGAGTTGAAACATATAACTGCTTCAAACTTCAAAGGTAAACGTTATTACGTATATATCATGAAGTATCCGGATACATACTGCTCGTTCCAACTCCGGATTGGATACCTTTTCCATGCTAATATAGGCATATAGCTACCTAATTGCATACCAATCTTCATCACATTATCTTCATTAGTACGCCCAAGCACCGGAAGATCATATATTCTATCAAAGTGACAGACCATTATTCAACACTCTTTCTTTATCTTTCTGGCGATCAAATCGAAAAACAAAGGTATTCTCCTTCGCATTAGTCACGTTATCTATAACACCACCTTTTGGATTACAAAGACGGGTCATCGTATCAATTGTCGACTTGAAGTTAATTGCTTTTCGTGCGTAGATCTTGCCTACCAAGATAACACTTGCTTTGTTCTACATACAAACTCTTCCATATCATTCTATCTAATCTCTTTGATAATATCCTTCCCTGCACGTTTACTCGTATTATTAATACCATAAGCCATCCCGAACACTATATATATTAAAATCTTAGCGAAAATATTATAACTGAAGAGAAACCGAACGAATATCCCGGTATAAAAATAAGAGAGTGCTAACAATACTAATCTTAGAATAGAGCCATAAAATTTGATTTGTGTGTGTCCTTATATAGTATTCCATATAGCATCTTTGCAAAGTTGTTTGAAGTGTTTGTAGTGTAATTGAACTTTCTTTTCGAGTTGTTATTTGTTATTGTTAGAGTTCTTAACTTCTTATTGTTATTAAGGTTCAGTCTCTGTCAACTAAAATCATTATCCCAATCTGTCAAATAGTTATCACTATCCCAATTTTTTTTTTAAGTATTGCTTAAAAGTAGTTCGTAAAATATGGACTCTCCGTAATCGCTCGAAAAAAAGCTTCCTTTATTAATATAGATAGATAGAGATATAGAGATATAGAGATATAGATTACTCTCACAAAATACATACTTTCCATAAATCAATACCATAAATTATGCATACAGTCCACCAATATCACTCCTAAACTATCACATGATATATTTCCTTAATTTAGACTCTTCTAGCTTTTTTGTGTGATTTTCTCATATTTTCAGGATCATTATATTTTATTAGCTCGAATAAGTCTCGCTTAAGCCGGTTTTAATTTAAGACGGTAAAATGACAATACTTTATAATAAAAAGTAATCATTTAATGAAAAAATATTATAACTAAATTTGTCATTTTTTAACAATAATCTGATTTTAACATTTTATCAGGAAATATTTACATTTTATCGTAAAATGTTATCCGTCTTAATTCCAGACAAAAAAACTTCCGCCTGAAATGAAAATTTGACTATTAGCTATCAAAGTTTTTTTTTTGTAAAGACTATATTTTTTATATATTAAAATTTTCTAACGTTTGTTGTCAAGTAATATATTAAGAACCAATATAAGTAACGTATTAAGAACCTAGATTACAAAAGATTATTATGGTGCTCATGAAATTTACTATTTAAATTTCCAATATAGATTTATTAGTTTGTGTTCTAAGACACACGGAAAACTCAAAAGCTTACTGGAAGCAAAGTGTAACAATTTCGAGATCTACTGGAAGCCAAAAAAAGTGAGGTGGCTGACAAAACAAGTAACATCATAGAATAGATACTGAAAGGTGTCTAGGATGATAACTTAGTTGTCTAGGACGATACCGTTATCTGACCGGTAGGCTGGTAAATCACACGACCATAACAATATAAACTCGAAAGCAAACATCATATTACACCATAAATAAACGGACAGATCCAAGACTAAACCAACAAAAACCCATGTACGTAGTGTCAACTTGATTGAAAAGAAAGTAGCTAAATAAAAAACGGAAAAGAGCTGCTAATCAATACTTAGTATAAATCTCTCTCTGGATTTCAAACTTAATCTGAGAACTCAATATGACATCAAATATGGAGGCGACAGTAAGGTAATCAATATCATCGTAATCAAATCGAGAGAGAACCTTTCTGTCTTTACTAAATGTAACAACGGTTTATTGAGGCATTTTACTAAATAAAGGATCATTAATCATAAATATATGGTAGATGACAGATTCCCATTTTTCTTCGGGCAATACTTTGAATCCAAATTTTTCCAACGAGTGAGGTGAAACACGCACCAAAGGAATGGTATAAAGTTGGTGTCCTCATAAAGCTTCATAATTTTGTGAGACTTACGTTTCATGATGTTGTCGTTGGAGAAATCATAACCAACAGACGCGCAGGGGTTAACAATGTAAAGGATGACATTCTTGTTGCAAATATCTAAGCCATGGTCATCCCCAAACAACGACTCGAGGGTTCTTGATCTAAGGTGAGTGATCTTCTTTTCAACGATAACATCTGTTGTGAAAGGATAAGATTTAATCCCATATAATCGTATAATAGATCTGCCCTCAAGGTCTCCAGCACATCCAGCATGTGGCATTGTGGACACGGGGGCCACGGGGGCGCTTGGGAAACAAGCGTTTGCATTTGTGGAGTCGCCACCAATTTATTGTGGAAAATTGGAAACCGTTCGAATACCTCGTGCCATGTCAAGACACAAAGTAGTGACATGAACACCAAGAACTCGTTACCCTTAGCATTCCATGTCTAGAATGACTCTCGTGGATGCCAATGAACACGGATGTTCACAGAGATCTGGAGTAAGGG
>LHUT01008076.1:0-10278 GCA_001412135.1 Silene latifolia subsp. alba | reverse complement strand
TTCTATGCAGGGCAAGTGTGCATATCTTTCTGGGCTGGTTCTTCTATGCTGGTAGGGATTCCAGGTATTTTTTGTTGAATTTTTCATTGCGTTGCTTGATCTCTTGGACGATTGTCAGCATAAAGGCTGCTCCTACTTCGCCAGGCTTTGCGCTGTCATCTTTGGGAATATCATCATCATTAATATTGATTGCTTTCTTAGCACCACTTGGACTTCCAAAGTTTGTGAAATCAAAGTGCTTGATAATTGATGAGAATGGAGTTCCTGGTTGGATCTTGGAGCTCGATCCTTTGGATTTTTCCAATTTTTGTTTTAAGGCTGACTCAGATTCTTTCAGTTGTTGGATTTCGACCTCGGATTGAGCCACTTTCTGTAATGCAGCAGCCAATCGCTCCTCTACAGTTGGAGTGGCCATTTATAGTTTCTTTTTGCATTTTCTTTGTGAAAAAGGGAAAAAGGATATTTAATGAGCTAGATGCCCCACGGTGGGCGTCAATTGTTTTATCTAGATTTTGCGCAGGGCTAAATCAGAAGAGGGTAGAGAGTTAGCAGGGTTAACTAACTCGTTTATATTATGCATGGCTGCAGGGCAGGCTCAATCGAGTGCAAACAAAATAAAATAAGAAGAATAAATAAGACAACAATTTTTATATGTGGAAAACCCTTGAATTAGGAAAAAACCACGGGCACTAAGGCAGGAGAGGTTTCACTATAATATTTAAAGAATAATTGTATTTGAAGCTAAACAACGTATTTTGTTTTGAGTGTTTGCAATGACGAAGCTTGTAATCTTGTCTTGTATGGTAGAATATATTCAGATGATCTTTCAAATGGTCTTCGGCTTTCTTTATATAGTAATCTTCTCATATCCGCATAATCTTCCTCTTTAATGGCATAATATTCTCCTTTAATGACTCCATTAATTGTTATCTTCAATGCACCAAATATCCCGAGTGAATGCTCCATAATTATGATTAATTATTCTCCTTGATTGCTGATTTAATTACCATAATTATCATCATATAATTCCATATATTACACGCTGACTTGGTCAACTAATATCTCCATATCTGACAGTTGTCCTCTCCTGCTTGGTGCCAGACCTGGGTTCTCGAGGCTTCTATCCTGAACGTGAGGCCAGGGCATGATAGTACCCTGAACATATCGTGGGATTATCAGGCTTAACAAAAACCTTTTGTCTTATTTGCTTTCTTTATTATCTTTTCTTAAACGCATTATTTAGCCTGCCATGCAGTAATTTACAAGGTAGACGAGCTAGTTAACCCTGCAATCACTATACCCTGACCAGATTTAGCTTCGTCCAAAATCCACCCAAATCACCTCTTAACTCTAATTCTCATCGATTATCAAGCACTTTAATTTCTGAAGTTTTGGGAGTCCAAATGATGCCAAAAAAGTGATCAACATTGATGAAAAAAACCCCAAAGATGACAAAGCTGATGAGACATGAGCACCTGTTATGATGGCAATAGTCCTAGAAATCAAGAAGCTCAATGAAAACTTCGAAAAAATACCTAGAGTTCCTGCCAGCATGGAAGAAGCTGCCCCTGAAAGTTATGCTGACTCACCCTTTATATACGAAATAGCTAAAGTTGATCTCCCAAAGAAATTTATGATTCTATCCATGAGGACCTATGATGAGACCTTAGATCCACAAAATCATGTGGCCTTCTATAAACAAAAAATGTTAGTTGTATCTTTTCCCAGGGAATTTAGCCAGGTTTGCATGTGTAAAGAATTTGGAACAACCATGACTGGTCCAACACTGGAATGGTACATCAACCTGCCAAATGGAAGTATAGGATCCTTTTCCGACCTAATCAACACATTCAATCATCAGTTCACAAGTAGCAGGGAATTGGAGAAACGTTCCAGTGACCTGTATAGGATTACCCAGAAATCAGATGAAACCCTCAAAGTCTTCCTTATTAGATTCAACAAAGAAAAGGTGTCAATTCTTAGGTGTGATGTTGGAATGGATGTGGAAGCATTCAGACAGGGATTACTACCTAACAGTGATCTCTATGGTGAGCTGACGAAGTAATCATGTCATTCCTTCGAAGATGTCCAGGCAAAGACACTTGCTTATATCAAGCTGGAGGAAGACAAGAGTTACAAAGTTGGAGGACCCTGCAATGCAAAAGACTATGATAAACCGAACAGGAGAAGTCAACCTAGCACTAGCAGGGGCAATAGTTACAGGAGCGGCCCATATACCAGGCCTGATCAATCAGAAGTCAACCTAGCGCAAGAACAGCAAGGTAAGGCTAAAGTTCATCCATGTATCTCTGAACATAACTTCTACGTTGACATTACAGGTTTGATCCAGCGACTGGACAACATGGGACCAGTGGTCAGATGGCCCAGAAAGTCAGACAACCTAAATCCAAGGAAGGATCATACCAAATGGTGTGAATTTCACATGGATATAGGGCATACAATGGAGAATTACTTTACTCTCAGAAAGGAAGTGGCCTACTGGCTAAAAGTAGGATACCTCAAAGCTTTGATCAAAGCCAGATGCAAGATTGAAGATCCTAGCAAAATCAACCCAGAGCAAAGGTAGGAGCGCAATCTCCCTCCTCCACCTCCACTCTATGAAGTAAAATTCATAAATGGCAGATAAGAGATTTATGGCCTGACCAGCTCAGCGGTAAAATTGATAGCCATAACTCCTCAAAATAAATCACCGTGCAAGCGTCGCAATATACCGCCTATCACATTTAGTGACTATGATTTGGTGGGTATCCCTGACCTGTATCATGATGGCCTGGTGATCTCCATGCAAGTTGGAACTGCCAACGTAAGAAGAATCTTGGTAGACGGTGGCAGCGCAGTAAACATGATCATGCTAGATGTACTCAAAGCCATGAAGATCGGCGAGCTTCAAATCACCAAGAAATCCAGTGTCTTGGTAGGGTTCAGCGGAGAGACAAAGAATACATTGGGGGGAGATCTATCTCCCTAACTATGCTGAAGGCGTTACTTCTTATGAAAGATTTGGAGTTCTAGACTCTCTATCCTCCTACAATGTCATTTTAGGCAGACCCTGGATCCACAATGTCAAGGCCGTCTCCTCTACTTATCATTTGTGTATCAAGATACCAACAGACTAGGGAGTGGCAACTATCAACGATGAGCATAAATCAGCCCAGGAAGACTATACAGAGGCCCTAAAGCCATCCAAGGCAGATAAGTCCCTCGCATAGCAATTACCGTACCCTGTCAGGAGTACATATGTAGCACCACCCAGGATGGAAACATATTAGGCAGTCCTCAACCCTGAGTATCGTGACAGGTATGTTCTAGTTGGCTTTGACGCTCTTGATTCAATCAGACCCAAATTAATAAGCTTCCTGAAAAATAAATCTTCTTGCTTTGCTTGGTCTCATTTTGATATGAATGGAATAAGTGCTGATATTATCACTCGTAAACTCAATACTGACACATCTTTCAAGCCTGTACAACAGAAAAGATGAAAGTTGGCACCAGAAAGAAACGCCATTATCAACGACGAAGTGGACAAACTCATAGATATGGGCATAATCATGAAAGTGATGTACCCTTAATGGCTGGCAAACGTAGTGGGCGTGCAGAAAATGAACAACAAATAGAGCGTCTGCGTAGACTACACTGACCTGAACAAGGCTTGTCCTAAAGACCCATTCCCTCTCCCACATATTGATGCCATGGTAGATGCAACGGCAGGACATAAGATGCTCAAATTCATGGATGCACCAGTGGATTCAACCAGATAAAGATGTACCCTGCTGACCAGGAAAGTACTGCATTCATTACTGACCGAGGCATATACTATTACACAGTTATGCCATTCGGTCTAAAAAATGCAGGGGCAACATACCAGTTCCTGGTCAACATGATGTTCAAGGAACATATTGGGGACATCATAGAAGTCTATATAGATGACATGGTGGTAAAATCCAAGGACGCACAAGACCATGTGAAGCACCTAAAAATAGCATTTCAAATCCTGGAGAAATACAACATGAAGCTCAATCCTGCCAAATGTCACTTTGGAGTTTCTGTTAAAGTTCTTAGGCTACATGGTGACCAAGAGAGGCATAGAAGCCATCCCTGAACAGATCAAAGCTATACTAGAATTACAGTTACCCAAATTTGTCAAAGACATTCAAAAATTGACAGGTAGGGTAGCTCCCTTTAACAGGTTTATATCCAGGCCATCTGAAAGGCGTAAAACATTTTACAACCTACTCAGAAAAAACAATTAATTCAAATGGTCCCCTGAACATGAG
This sequence comes from Silene latifolia subsp. alba, assembly GCA_001412135.1. Lineage (NCBI taxonomy): Eukaryota > Viridiplantae > Streptophyta > Magnoliopsida > Caryophyllales > Caryophyllaceae > Silene > Silene latifolia. The sequence continues at coordinate 5,983 of LHUT01008076.1, read as the reverse complement.
GAAGCGTTTTAAGACCTATAACTATATCTCTCTTATCTACCTTTATTGGCCAAACCAGAAAAGAGAGAGCCCCTATCTGTATATCTTTCCGTTACTGACACCACGGTAAGTGCAGTATTGGTAAAGGAACTGGAAGGTCAGTAACAACCTATCTACTATGTAAGTAAGAGTCTACTTGATGCTGAACTGAGGTATAGTTTACTTGAAAAGTATGTTTTAACTTTGATCATGTCATGTGCTAAGCTGCGACCATATTTTGAAAGTCACCCCAGGGACCAACCTACCTATAAAATTTGTCCTGAGTAAGCCTGAAATGTCAGGCAGGATGTCCAAATGGTCAGTCCAACTTAGTACCTATGGTATTTTTTTTGAACCCAGGACAACAATTAAATCACATGACTTAGCCGAATTTATGGCTGATTTCAGCCCTAACCTAGAGTCTGACCTGATCAAGGAAGTCAATCAGTTAGAAAACAAAAACCTTAGACCACCAGTGGACCTTATTCACATATGCGGCATCCAATGTAAGGGGCACGAGGTTAGGACTAGTGCTAAAATCGCCACAAGGAGACACCATAGCCCAGGCTGTAAGTTTTAAGTTCAAAGCTACAAAAACGAGGCTGAGTATGAAGCCCTCATAGCATGACTCAAGGTATGTCTAGACCTTGGTGTTGAAAACTTAAAGGTAAAAACTGATTCACTTTTAATTGCAAATAAAATATAAGGAATTTATATAGCAAAGGATGAAAAAGATGAGTTTATACTTGGAATATGCTAAGAAACTTTGTCATAAATTCATTTCATTTGATATTGAGCAAATACCAATAGACCTGATACCCATGCTGATGCTTTGGCCAGCCTCGGTTCGTATTTCACCCCTACTATTTTTGATAAAGTACCTATTGTAAATTTAATTGAACCTACTCTTAGCAAGCCTGAGCAAGTAAACCCTATCAACACTGACGATGACTCTTGGACTAAACCTTCTTATGATTGGTTCCTGTGAGGTATACTACATCAGGGCAGGTATGAAGCCAGAGTATTTAAAATTAGGGCTTCTACTTATTCTATTATCAATAACACTTTGTTTAAAAGATCTCAGGCTGGACCTTACTTAAGGTGTCTAGAACCACATGAAGCCAAGCAAGTACTTGCAGAAATTCACGACGGATATTGTGGCAACCACAAAGGTGGAAGAAGCATGGCAAGTAAATTACTTAGGACTGGCTATTACTGGCCAACCTTGAGAGCTGACTGCCTAGACTATTGTACAAACTGTGAAGCCTGCCAAATACATGCTCCAATGACTACACTCAATTTATGCACCCTGGTCATTCATGAAGTGGGGCATGGACATAGTAGGAAGTATTCATGTTAGCCATGACTGACTACTTTTCCAAGTGGATTGAAGAAGATTCTTTCAGGCAGGTTGCTGAGAAGGAGGTAATATCCTTCACCCCGATAAATATCATATCCATGTATGGAGTCCCCTTAGAGATAGTCTGTGATAATGGCACCCAGTTCGTTGGAAAGAGAACCAAAGCTTTGTGTGAATAATGGAATATCAACCTGGTAACTTCAACTCCTGGCTACCCAAAAGCAAATGGACAAGCTGAATCAAGCAACAAAGTAGTCATCAGCTGCCTAAAAATAAAGCTGAAGAGTACACGAGGTAGATGGGCAGAAGAGCTTCCACTAGTACTATTGGTAGACAGGACAACTCCGAAGGCTTCAACAGGCCAAACACCCTATTCCTTGGTATATGGTTGTGAAGTAGTCATCCTTGCAGAAGTACATGTGCCAAGCTCAAGATACAGTCTGAACAACATAGAAGCAAATAACAAACTGATGCAGGACAGCGAATCCTAACAGAAGAACTAAGAGATGCTACTAAAATCAAGATAGCATTATATCAACAAATAGTAGCTAGGAGTTATAACAAAAATGTCAAAATCAGAGTTTTCAAGGAAGGAGACTTAGTTCTACAGAAAGCATTCCCAACCAAAAAAAAAGAAAAAACACCAGGAAAGCTAGCCCCTGTATAGGAAGGCCATATTTAATAGACTCAGTCGTCGGGCAAGGAGCATACATGCTACAAACCTTAGAGGCAAAAATGATCCCAAGGTCCTGGAATGTAACTCATTTGAAATTACATATATAAAAACTCAGAATAATGCAGCTATACCATGTCCAGACAATGTCAAAATTCAATCCTATTTATACTAATTTAATATATTTAATCATGCATGTCATGCCTGCCTTATGTGTCCAACATGAAAATTGTATGTGTAACCTATATGTGAAAACCTATGTGTGTTACCCTGCTCATATACGTCCTGATATAATATTTGAATCCTGAAAAATTATGCATGAATCTATTATTACATGAATAAGTCCTCAGGATTGAGGGCTACTCTATTATATCTTACTATAGTTATTTTTTAGTACTCTTTATTTATTTTTGTTGTTGCACCCTGTCGTGCCCAAACGAATGTTGGTAACCCATATCAGATACGGCAAATACGGGACCAATCAAGCATAAAATAATTGCCTGACCCGGCTATTTGTTGCACACCTATTCAACGGCTGGACGCATCACTGTGATAGGTAAGAAGGTGAAAGATCATGACGACACGTCCAAATGTCCGCTAGATAGGCCAAATACCAAGTCTTCCAGCCAGGTAGGGGATATAAGCCCTCCAGTCACGTCAAATCCCACCCACTTCAATCATGACAGGAAGAAAAACTGCACATGATTTAAGATTAAACCTTGAATTAGAACACATGACAGGTAAACAGGTTGAAGAATTATATGATAGGTTAACAGGTCGAAGAATTATATGAAAAGTTAACAGGTTAAAGAATTATATGACAGGTTAACAAGGTGAAAAATATTCTTAACAGGTTAACCGGTTGAAGAAAAATTTATCAGGTTAACAGGTTAAAAAGCGGCAACGTCAGAACCAATCATAACAACACATAAAATATAAGAGCAAGCCAGAAAGGCAAACTTGATATCATTAAAAAAGCTCTCACCCCTGGGGCAAAGGTAGCAAAATGTTTAACTTGTCAAGGATACCCTCCCTGACAAAGAGAACCAAAACACTAAATTGTTTGTCCAGGGATATCCCCCCTGGATAGGCCAAAAAAACCACCAAAATATTGAATTAAAATTACTACTTCTCTTAAGAAGGAGCATCAGCAACATCTTCCTTAGCCTCCTCCTCGGCATCCTGATCTTCCTGCTCCCCTGGAGATTCCACTTCCTCTTCTTCACCAAGGTTGTGCAAGTTAGGATACCTCTACCAACAAGAGCCATTTTAGCTTCCGGGTTCCACTTTGCCCTGGCCTCCACTGATTCAGAGATGGCAGCAACTTTCCCCTTGACAAAGAAATAGAAGACAACATCATCAAGCTTGCCCCCCAAATCATCCTTTTCAAGGTTGAGCTTTTCATTCCTCTCCAAAGCCTCATGCAGCAATTGCATGCTGGACCCAGCCTCAACCTTGGCAAAATCACGCTCAGTCTGCGCTCTTTTCAAATCAGCCTTGACAGCAACCAGGTTATCCTGAGCAAAGGAAAGCTCAGACTTCAGTTTATCAGCATCAGAGTTGAGAATATTAGTCCTAGCCACCAATGAAGAGGTCTAATAATCATTGAAAAGACATGTTATAGTCGCCTGACCAGGAAAATAAGATAAATGTTAGAAAAATAATTAGGAAAACAACCAAGAAAGTAACCTAAAAGAAAGCTGGGGATACCTCTCCCAAAGAACCAAGAGCTTCAGTCACAAGATTGACAGCATGATCCAACTTAACAACAGCCTTGGTAGAAGATTCAATAGGGTCCATTGACACCATTAGAGGAGAGTTGGAGTCATCAAATTCCTGGATCTTTTCCTTAGCAGTTTCCAAACTTCCTGCCCTAGCCTTCACCTCCCTAATAGGAGGAGGAATACCAGCCTCCTCCTGCTTACTCTTATGAGCAATAGGACTAGACTTAGTAGGAATATCAGCAACATCAAGAATAACGGGAGCAGTTGGAATGTCAGTCAAGTCAATCGGTTTATCAGCCTCAGTTCCAGGACCACCACAACCCTGAGAATCTTCCTCCTTAACCCGAGCAAGCCCGGTATTTAAATATGCCATACCAAACCTGGTATGCCTAGTAGGCGACCTGGTAGCTACAAAATGAGGAATTGCATTAGCAATAAAGACAAGCCATAACAAAATTAACCGATGAAAAGAGAAGCATAGAGAAAGGAGCCTTACTGCCATACGTTGAGGTGCCAAATGCCTTAACAAGCCTAAGAGCCTTAGAGACACCTTCTCCCTTCAGGCAACGAGGAAAATGTTATACCCCGGAGTAAAATAGCCATGACCTCTGTTCAGGAGGAATGGCCAGGAAAGCAGTTATGCTTTCAGAAGCACACTCAGCAGTACTCACCCAATCATCCACTACAAGAGAGGTACACCCTGTTAAATATTTCCCGTTTTACTTTAAACTAACAAAACATGTATAGGACAGGTAAAACATTATAGGAGACTTACCAACAGTACATGCATCAAAGTTGAGATACACCAGATCAGGCCCAACCGAATTGGGTCCTGATAAACATATAACCAGCAGCCTAACTTTTATCAGCACCACTATCCAGATTGTTAAGAAGGGGATTAGTCGAAGGCCTAACCTTGCAACTAACCCTGTCAGAACTATGTGTCCTCAGGGAGTAGCAACTCTTCAAATCATCAAGAGTAAAGACCAGTTTATGCTTATCACATAAATACTCAACAGAATGAACCACCTTTCAGACTGTAGGCATGATCTGGTAAGGAGGAATACCAATTTCCTTGACTACTTCAACCATCAGAGAAGAGAAGGCCAACTTACAACCAGCCCTGAAGGCCCAATCATGGATACAGAACCAACCAAGACAAGCCCAGTCAGCCCTGATAGGAGAATCCTCAGGAATCCAAACTTCAGCATCAGCAGGAATAATCCCCTTCTTCTTCAGAATTTTCTCAAATTCAAGTTTGAGACAATTGGGAAGAGAAGACTGCTCGTAAAGCGCTTTAGATGGTTTAAACTCAAATTCTTTATGGAAGATGGACACCATCTCCATAGCAGGGACAGAAGAAGGATTATCAGAAGATTCAGGCTTGTTTTCAGAAGTGTGTTCATGGTTTTGGACGAAAGGAGTGCCGGGAGCAACAACACCTCTGGTAGATTTTCTTTTCACCATGGTGATTAATTTCTGGGAATTAAAGGAAGTTTGTACAAAGGTTGAAGAAAAACATTAGATAAGAGTTAGGGAATTTGCGAAGAAATTGATCAGATTTTGGTGAATAATGAACCAACGGTTAAAAGACTATTTATAACAGGTGAATACCTAGGGTTTATTGCAACTTGCACACAGTAATTGAAAGCAGTTGCAGTAAATAGGACACTTGGCGCATTTAAACTAACTAGTCGTTTCTTCTGTGATGATTACAACTCAACCGTCCTAAGCAAGTCACTTAATTAAAGTATTATTTGTCTTCTCATTACTGACCTAACTCAGCGATCATAAGAAGATAAGGGGTAATTGTAGGCATGATATTTCCACAGTATGTTCAGGACAGACTTTCATCATGGCCTGACGATCAGGAAAGGAACGCCAGGATAACTCAAGACTAGCACCAGGCAGGAGAGGGCAACGATGTAATACTCCGTATTTATGAGTCTTTGGGTACTCTATCGAGTAGGCCTTACTCTGTCGAGTAAGGGTGAGTTGTATTTTAAAATAGTTTCTGACCTGTTGGGTACTCGATCGAGTAGCCTTGGTACTCAATCGAGTAGGCGGCACTCGATCGAGTACGTCAGTTACTCGATCGAGTAGCCCGGTTTACGGGTGATGTTTTGTCGGGTTTTGTTAATAACACGGATTAATATATAAATCTTTCCGTCATCTTTATAATACACTTTTACAAACCTAATCACATTT